>NNCF01132599.1:123956-349448 GCA_002313205.1 Laupala kohalensis | reverse complement strand
TATATATATATATATATATATATATATATATATATATATAAATTGCTTATTTGTAATTTTGTTTCGGTCGACCTAGAGTTGAAACGTTTGCGTTCAATGACAATTATGAGAGTGTAATAAAAAAATTGTCTTACATTTGTTTGTCTCAATTACCATGGTCAACACTGGAAGTATGAATATTACAGCGGATATAAGTGGAAATGTCAATGAATTAATTTTTAATGGTAAAAACAGAAAAAAAAATCGAAAAATATCCTTTCACCCAAATTTAATACCCTCTTTTTTATGTATGAGAGGCTATACCGTTTAATACGTAGTCTCGCCGAATTCTTGCGGGGAACTACTTTAAGATAGTATTGAAAAGGTTATAGTATTTTACCAGATTTGTCAGACTAAGGAAGCAGTTTCTGTTCTGACGTGCTGATGTATTGAACTCAGATATTTATTCTTCTAGAACAGCGCTGTCTAGCTGACGGCCCGAGCGTCGTATGCAGCCCGCGAAACTTCTTTTACGACCCGCGTGTTATAGTATATTTGACATCAAATTTTTCATCAAACGTTGGGGTACAACTTTGTATTATAAATCCATGCTGTCAATTAATATTTGGCATGGCATGTCCGGTGAGAAAATAAAAATTTGTGTTCGGAATTACTACGATATGAAATCATTTCTTCATAATACTAATTTTTCAAAATACTAACAAAAATAAAGAACTATACTACTACGTTCTTCAGATTCAAATATTACAAAGTTGTTGATGAGAATAAAAAATGTCGCGTTACATATAAATAAATAAATATTAGTTTTATTTGTCGGGCATCACTTTGCCAAAACCTGTCCAGTTCCCGCCCGATCGATAGAAAGTGTTCAGAAAATGACCCATGGGTTAAGGTGAGACCAACACTCCGAGTTAGTCAAATCACTGAGATGTATAATTGTTTTCTTTATTTTTATTGTAATTGTTTTAAAACACAACTATGAAAATAACAATTATGAAAAACCTTATTTAATTTCTATCTATCAGTTAATAATATTGTACAAACAATTTTCAGGAACTTATTTGACTAGTTTAAAATGTACAAGAGCGAGTAAAAACATGGAGGCCGAGCACAACGGTTTCTTGATTTATGCATCTCCCCTCGGAAAAAAAATGTAATATCTTTTTCTCAGATGTCTGATGACTATAGATAAAAGGGATGTAAACAAATACTACGGAAAAGTTACTACAAATCATAGGGAACTTCTATCACTTTCGTGATTTAAAAGTGGATCTAATTTTGTAAATAAGTGTTTTCTCCATATCACGCAATGTATTCCAACATCAGTTATAATTACTATTATTTCATCAAAATGGCCGATGAGGTATGTTTTTCAATTTGAAATCACAATAAGTATATGCTACCCTCTATTTATGTCGATTTAAGATGATTTAGTAAATTAATTCTACCTACGCTAGTACTGCCTTAAGAAAAGTTGAACAGTGCCGTTCTAGGACAAACAAAATATTTATTTTGGTCCATAATTTCGCCTATGAAATAGGAAGAAACTTCTGTGTGCGCACGCAAAGCTCAGAACGAGCGCGCGCAGAAGGCGTCGGCCGCCGCCGCGTGTCGTATTGAGCAGAAGCGGCCAGGAACGCAGTGTGCTCAAGGAGCAGCTCGCTTGGCTCATGCGGCCGCGGCAGCAGTAGCAGCAGCATCCGCGAAGGCATCGGAATCGCTCTCTATTGCGTCACGCGCACACTCGTAATGCGCGCGCCGCGGAAACAGATTCATCTGCCACCACGCGGCGCAGTGGGCGCAAATGCTGGAGTTTACGAAAGAACCAGGCAGAGTGGGTTCAAAAGAGAAGGAAGAAGTCTAACGAAAGGTGAGGTAAGGTGTAATGGTTGGATAACGGATGAGCAGTGGCGGATCTAGATCGTAATCAAGGAGGAGGGCTAACCGAGGAGCATTTGCGTTTAAAAATTATGGTTTTACAACACAAATTTTATAAACATTACTTTAAATAAAATGCATCAAATAAATAATTAACAATCTGGTATTATTAATTTCATTAATCTGGTACAGTATTTTTAATTTAATTAATCTGGTATTATTAATAACTATAACTGTTATATTAATTATAACAATTAAAACTACTAACAATTATTAATCTGGTGAGGGTATGCCATTTACCAACTTCAATTTTGTCTGTTAAGAGTTCAGGTCAAATGCGGGAGGGGGGGCTACAGCCCCCTTGCAGTCACCTTGCACCCCCTCCCATAGATCCGCCACTACGGTATTACAGATTTAAAATCTTACAACAACAAAACATATTTTAAGCAATTATTGTTAAAAGTCTAAGAAACGTTATTTGTTATCAAAATAAAATGGAGGAGATCTCGCGATTAAAAACAAAAAGAGATTTGGTAGAATCATTTTTAGAGTTTAAATTTTCCTCCAAGTATTTTGACTGGTAATTGCGTGGATCATGAATTAAGAGCATACTTATGGCTATTTACGGTCATTTAATTAATGTAGTATAATTATAGGAATATACATACTCAGTTTGTATAAGAAGTCGAAAAAAGTGTATTGTGATGAGAAGGTGTTGGAAAACAGAGTACATTTAATTTTAAAAAGTTTCAATTAGTTTCAAACTAAACAGTACATTTAGTATCTAAAAGGCAAACATAGGATGTTTTTTTTTCATTCAAACAGGCGCAACCATCGAAACTAGGCAAAATATACATAAAATGGGATACAATCACTCAAAAAAAATCTCAAAACGTTTATACTCTTATAATTTTGATGTATCTCGTGATTAAGGGTTGATTTCCTCCCTACGTTTGAAAGTTGTAATAGGTTTAATATGAAGGTAATAGGAAACTATTAAGAGATGTAGCTGAGAATTTAATTATTCCCTGTGTAACATCGTGGTCAGTATAGATTTTGAAATAACATTTTAAAGCACTGTGCTCGCCGGAAATTCCGAAGGCGATTAAGAGCCATGCCCGTCGCCGCCCAAACAAGGAAAGGTGCGCGTTAAGACCTCTCGTATTGTGAAGAGATTGACCAGTTCCCATCTACTTCTGGAAACTGAGATGAACGCCCTCAGAGAAGAAAGGCGAGCGTGAAGGGAATGTTCCACTGGTTGCCAAAAATAATGGTCGGCCTGACGAACGCAGTGTTCGCGGAATATGAGGGGTGACCTAGCTGCTGAGGAGTGCGCAGTAAAAGTGGCGAAGGTGTAGTCACGTGACCTCCGCTCCTGTATAGNAATATATATTGGAGGGATTTCAGCTCCTAAGTGACTTTTATACTGGAGGCTTTCAGACTTTGAGACAAGTGCGAAAGCGTATAGAAGTACGCAAGTTATTTAATATGTAACTTGGTTAGTTTGGTCGTCAGACCACTGAGAATTGCTGCGGTAATTCTATTACCTGCTATAGGCACGAATAACATAGCTTGGAACAGTTATTTATTTCGAGATAGCAACTTGGAACTTTTTGAACTTCGGATAATCTGGGTAGATTTCCGAGTTAACTCATACTTCACCAGTAGTTATAATTGTGTGTAATTATTGCTTTTAGATAGCAATATCAAGTAATAACAAGTTCAAACTTGTATTTATGATTTGCGAGTTTGTCTACATTTGTGAATATTCAGAGCTTTATTTAATTTGAATTAAATGTTTTATTGTTATTACTCGAGTGTTTGATTGCTTGGGGAAACCAAGCTGGTGGCAGCGAACTCTACCATAAAGGTTGTGGTTTATGAAGAGTTATCCCGCTTCTCCACCAAAAGCTTACGCACATCGCATATGGGCTTGTGGTCTGCCGTAACACCTGGCATAACTATCTCTCAGGTGCGTCTGAGGTTGCCCAGACGCACCTCGATGTGATTCGAATAGAACATGTACTATCTTAACGAATTTTAAACTAGTAACCCTCGTTGAACAACATACAATTCAATTAGTTTTCTTCATTAACAAGGAAGAAGAAAAGGAAAACTCAACGATTTGTAATTAATTAAAGTTAACAAACTAAAATAAATTTATTCCAAGAATATGATTAAGAAATCGCTAAACGCCTTAATTATGTATTATAGTTGTTGCAGTATTTTTCGTCGATAGTTGATGGTACATGAGAAAAACTAAATTGCGAATGTGAGTCAAGGAGGAAACTACAGAGTGTGTAAGGAGAAGCGGAGAAATGGAATAAAAGTAAACTTCGGACAGACACCACGATCAAATTAAAGAACTAAATAGCGATAACACGATTTCCCACAACACGAGATCA
Organism: Laupala kohalensis; assembly: GCA_002313205.1. Taxonomy (NCBI): domain Eukaryota; kingdom Metazoa; phylum Arthropoda; class Insecta; order Orthoptera; family Trigonidiidae; genus Laupala; species Laupala kohalensis. The sequence goes on along the minus strand of NNCF01132599.1, from coordinate 345,165 downwards.
AGATTAATCAATTTCATTAAAATATGGCACCTCCAAGCGTTTATTTTCTCATAAGGGTGTGTTTTGGAGTCAACACTAATAAGAAATAAAGGAAACTACTTTTTTTACAGAACTGTTTAATTGAAATTTCGCACAAAACCCTTCCAAATGAAGTTTAAATACAGTTTACTTGGACGGATTTGACAAACTTGGGAAAGTCTGAATTTCTTACGAAAGGATATTTCATTTCATGCATTGTTTTAAGTGTTACATTTTACATATTTAGTTATAACTCATATCATTACATGAAACTTCTTGGAGGTCACTTCACATATAAACCACTTGTCATCAATTAGGTCTAATAGTGTTTAAAAAATTATAAATAGATAAACTCAATTCCAACCATAAAAGCAGTCCTCTTCCCGCAACCTAGGAGTTCAACGTGACCCGTAGTAAAAAAAATTGATGTATAATAATGATCCCCCTCCGTGGCTACGGTGTTAGCGTGCTCGCTCTTCACCAAGTCATCCATGTCTTAGTTCATATAGCTGTGATGTATGAAAAGTTCACCCTCTACGGCTAACAACCGCAGTTGTAATACTCGGATAAAGCAATCTGGATTCTATCTAGACGTTGTTCCTCCGAAAAATTCACGATGTGTCTAGTGAATAAACTCGCGCAGAGACTTACTATCACTCGTCATCGTGGCCCTAGTTAGCCGAAACGAAAACACTTACATACTGATTTGAAGACTTGAATACCGGACCGAAAGTCAAATACTTCCCAATAAATAGAACCAACATAAAAAAAAACAATGAGAGGCTTCCTCCGGAAATGCAAGCAATCGTTAATTTAGAGTAGGAAAAACTCATTGTAGGAAACCTAATATCTGGACGAAATCGTGGAAATTTCTTCAATAATTCTACTAATTACGTTCAGTATATAACCAAGGCAAATAAGTAAANGATTTTTTTTTTTTTTTTGAACGATCAAAATATATTATTGCGTTTTCTACTACACGTTTCCACTTCAATCTCAAGTACTAACACAATAAGAAATTTTAAGATCGTTAAAAAAAGTTAGTATGTGATACTATAATTATATCATTGTACCTATTGATACATGCGTTTATTAGTGAATTCATTGATATGCGAGGGTAGTTTATAGATTGTCCTACATAAAAGTTTCACTACGATAAGGATTAGGATTTTTAGATGTGGACCTTTTCTCTCAAGGTAAATTTAATCTCTTCGGAAAGATAACACATTATAAATTTTTTGTTTCTATATGACGATGGAGGTATTTTTATCAACACCTTTTTTCGCTTTTCTGGTGCCTTTATCCCCTTTTCTCCCGACCGTGCCCATAATCCAATTGTCCCCCCTTTTACTGCAGTTTTACAATAATCTTCTAGAGCGTATTTTATTATTTCTAATAGATATGACAAGAGAGTTTTACTCAATTTATATATAGTTTCGATTTTTTGTGGGGCTTTAGGGCTCGTCAACGTCAAAGTTTCGAATCAATATCAAATCTTTAATTTATTTTTATCAATGTCACCTCAACTTGCAGTGAACATATATATCATTTTTAGTAAAAGCTATTAATTTCACCTATTATGACTTCAGCTATTAAACGATTGGAAGAATAAGGTCTCAACAATAAAACAATGGGATATGGTTACTTTCTACTCTTCTCTTCTTCTGAAAAGTGATGATTTGATGTACTTATTTGTTGTAACTCATTGAATCAGAATAGGAGAAAGATGATTTCTCGAATTAATTGAGTAAAATTGTCCCTTTTTTCCCTTATTTCAGCACCTTTTTTCTTGCGCCTAAAAATCCTAACCCTGGCTATGATAAACGAACTAGGGAAAATTTTAATAATGAATTTTTCTGTAACTTTTACTTGAGTAGTTTCTTCAATTCTAATGATTTCCCTTTCTGCCCTCAGTGGTCCTACTGTGGAGCCCACAATCCCAGGAGGAAATCAACGGGCTGCATTGGCGCGTTTTCCTTCCGCCACCTCTTCGCGCAGTCTGTGCGCCGGGTGGTGACGCTGCGGGCAGCGGAGCACGCAGTAACGGCGCACGGCACGAGAGCGAGCGCCTCGCGATTTCAAGGGGCGTCGGAGCAGCCGCCGCACAACCCCGCCGGCAGATGCCTCTGCGCGCACGCGCAATTACATCGCTTCTCTGCCACTATATCGCGTTATTATCGTCTCACTACAACGACACACTCTGTTGGTGACTGTGGGAGGTGAAAGGTCGTTGAATACAGGTCGGAGAGGGAATAATTGTTGATCGGCGAAGTTCAGACGAGGAATGGAACGGATAATGTCATAGTAGCAGAGATGAACCGGACTCTTAAAAAGAATTTCACTATACTTGCATCAAAAAAATGTTCACTTTTTATCTCACCAATGAAATATACTAACAAATTTTGTGACATCTTTTGTGACTGTAACATTAAACGTATAAAATAGATATTTTTAACATGGAAAGTAGACCACGTAATTTTGTTTATTTATTAGATTCGTTATCAATGTCTACGAAAAGAAACGTATAAAACTTTTCAGTAAAAAATTATAATTTTATTACGATTATACGAGGGAATTGAACACTGATAATTCATAAATTACTTCAATGTAGTAACTCAAATCACGAACGTAATGCTATTGATTGAAATATAATTCAATAGGAGGTGGTTAAGAAATGCAATTATAGAACATAAATTAAAGTAAACAGACTTTAAGATCAAATCTAATTAGAGGGTATTTTTTGTTTGATGAAGCAAAAATATGCCTGTGGTTACAAGAAGTCCGATTCTGAAACTCGTGTAAAGATGATTATTAATACACGTATGTACAATATTAATTGTATTGCAAAAATTGGTCGGTTAATTCGTTCATTGAATGGGAGACACTCTCATTGAAAACAATTCCATTATGTTTTTTGTTGACGAGAAAACATAGTCATTTCCACCTAGCGGCATTTCCTACAAATCTATACAAGATGGAGTGCGACGAACGAAAGGAAGAATTCCCCAGATCCGCCGGCAGATGTCTCTGCGCTCAAACGCCATTCTACGTCGATATCAGTAACTACTAGAATATGGCAGAGTTATATGGAGTTGGCTTCATTAACGCAATCTTGTAATGAAAATGATAGTTGTCAAGGCACAATTCTGTGCTTTCAAGTCCAATGGGTATATCTCCACAATTCCGATTCCGATTTGCTCGGGAATTCGTTCTGGAAATTTCTAAATCTAACGTTAACTTCGAAATTAAACCTTCGAACCTATTTTTTTCACAATCTTCACTGTGATATAAACTATATTATACTTAACATTATGAATTAGGAATGGATTTTTCTCGAAACATTTTGGCATTCGCAATGATTTATTATTGTAATATATAATAGTAATGTCAATCGTAAAAAAACTTACAGTAATCCAGTCCATTTCATCACTTTGTACGTCTTTCACCAAACGAATATTAGCAAGGCTGACGTAGTAAGCAGATGAAGACACAATTAAAATATTTTAGATGACTATTGTCTGTGTAGTTGTATTTAATGTTTAATTTCGTATACTAGATTCAAGGGCTTATCGATACCCAACAGATGTAGATGAAGACCAAGAAGAAGAAAACACAACAAGGAACGAAATTCCATCGATCATATGAATAGATATTTATATGCAGTCCTATTCATTTCTCCCCGTTTCTTCTAAAGATCAGTTTTCTACTTGCGTAAATAAATTCTAGAGCATTGAGCATTCTTAACATTAAAATCCGTCAAATAATCATCAAGTGCACATTAATGTGAAAATGATCATGAAATTCACATTTTGGAATACTTTTTGTGCGGAAACAATACTCAAAATGGTGTATTTTTGTCTCCTTAGTGAGTTAAATCACCAAAATCAAGTAGAAAGGTAATAGCTTCAAAATTTTCCAATTGGGCAATTTAATTACTGTATTAGAATTGCTTTTATAGAACACTATCATAACATGAATTTATTATTAATACATTTGCCTTCATTTGCTTCGTTTCTCAGAATAAGAATAAGACTGATAAAATTAAGGAAGAGACACAGAACATATTTGCAACTATAAAACTTGCGTCTTTCAGGATTATTGAGCACTATCAGATTATTTAGCGCTTCATATTTATACACAGAGGTGATTCAAAATTGAATAGTTTATTAACCGCTTATAGACATTAATAGTAAAAATGAATGTCTTAGAAAATTTGTGTGCATTCTGACCATTTTTTTAGCATGCATATCAGTAATATTTTAATATTTCCACGACCTCTACTTGGATAGGTGCATTTGAGCGATCACGTACGTGAAATCCAAACCAGTAATTCGTTGTCTTTTTTTTACACCTCATACGACGTTTTCTCTTATTTTCATGTCATCGAATAGCCACGACGAAAAGAGTATGTCATAAACGTAAATACAGTAAACTCCCGATTATCTGCGAAATGGGATTAGCGCAGTCGCAGCAGATAACACGAATGTGTGTTATCCGATAAATTACCCCCAAAAACATAAATAAAACAAATATTTTTTATTATTTTTATACTACATTATTTGAAAATTCATATTAAAAACACCAACTTATATAACAAATTATAACGCTTAAATTTTCGTATGTATTTTTTATTCTATTTGATACATTTAAAAAAAAAGTACTAAATCTAAAGTATAAGCAATAGTATTTTATGGAAATATAATGTCCTTATCTGTGTGGTCACACCTGCGAGTTACAAAAATGTTTATTATTAACATTAAAAAGAGAAGTAGAAATGAAAAATTATTAACGAGTTTAATAAGATAATCAGGAGTTCACTGTAGTTTTGCAAATAATCAGAAAGAACATTGCAGCACTTCTGGGGCATTTAACACTACGCAATAGCGACTGACATCTCACTGAGAAACCTCAATCCTCGAACAATATCACCATAACGAACAAACAACCACACAAAGAACATCTGTATTGTCCAACCCAGTAGCAATCTCGCACTCGTAACGGACACACTGTACTATGCCTCATTTCCATCCGTGAAGAACATTAAATATCGTTCATTTAGATTCCCCTGGCACGTGACAGAATGCAGCTGTCGTATGACGATCGGTCGCGTGGCCGTTGCAGCGACGCGAATCCGACCCCGCAGGCATCGGAATCCCGTTTGCACCTCCCCTCCCAGCTCCACCCTCTTTCCACCCCGCGCACTCGCATCCGGGGAGGTACTGCGTCGCATCCCTTAAGCATTTGATGCGACCGACGCATCCCTCACGATATCGTGGTGGACAGGGGAGCAACGGGAGGAAGAAGGCGAGAGGAAGACAAGGGGTGTATGAGACATCTGCGTGTCTCCGAATCACTTCCGCTCGGTGAGGAGCGCAAGGGAGGAAGGTCGCATCCGGTCGTGTGCGATGGCACGCGCCTCGAGACTTCTTTGCACACTCCCGACGTCAACAACGTTGTCTCTATGGATATGTACCGTTACGCCGACATGATGGTATCTTATTCTTGTGTAGTAAAAGGGATATCTCAAACGATTTATTGATTGAGAACATTCTTTGACCCATCCCTGTCGTTTTTTAAATTTGGTTTCCCCTTCATCACTTTGATCGGAATTAATGGGAAGGTCCCATGCTTGGTTCCTGAGATGAAATTAGTTTATTGTTCTCCACGGGATCGTACGGAGTTTTTAACTTGTTTTTGGCAATAAATCGGAATTGAATGCGGCACTTCAACCGAGAGAACGTTTCAAGAATTGAAAGATTGTGGCCTATATAACTTTATACCGAGATCCTTGTAGAACTTCAACTACTGATTCTTATAGAACTTATCGATTTGGGATTAGGGATCTGTTTTCACTAAAATTATCCAAACTGTGCATTAATTAACTGTTATTTTTATAATTTATTGTTAAGAGCTCATTAGGTTTATGTTTATATCTTTGAGCTCAATTTCAGAAAATGGAACACAAGAGGAGGCTATTCCAAAAAACGTAATTAAAAACGAAGGAAACATGAATGTTGATAATATATTCTCCGTTGAAAGACAACAAGGTTTACTCATTTTGAAGGTGTTATCTCTGTAGGTAGAACAACACTTCTATGAACAATGTACACAAAGGTACGGGAGCATCAATGTAGATTTATACAATGAAGTAACATTAGCTTCTTTATAAGCCTCTGGTCATCATTATATGCTCTGTGTTCCCGCACATACTTAACTTCTCTCTCCCTTCTGCAGTTGATCCTGGATTGTCAGAGCAAAACAGCAAGCAATGCCTACTCTATACACACACGCACTTAACCGAATTCATTAAGAAACTTTTCGTTTAATCGTTAATTGAATAGTAGCAGCGAGGATGTAATTATGTGAGTAAACATTTTTTTTTGTATTCTTGCTAAATTGGGGGGTAATACTAAAAATAAAATTGATAGACCATATTATTTTATGAACTTCATCTTAAATATAACTACCATAATAAAATATTAGAAAACAAAAATAGTATAAATTATTATAATGTTTCATGATAGTTTTTATTCATAAAGGTAGGAATGTTTTCGAATAACTGTTCATGACACTTTGAACCATGCCACAACCTAATGAATTGCCCTGGAGGTAACTAGTAATGGAGTTTAAGTGTTCAAAAAATTTTGAAGCAATTTCCTCTACCGCAACAGTTCGATAAGTAATTAAGTTTTTAGGGAGGCTTTCACAGATATACAACTTTCCACTTGGGCAGTTTTGACATTCCTTCTTGATTTTAGTCAGCCAGTACAGTTTTCAGGGAATTATACCAACTTACAGATAAAATGGAAATGATTTCTAACGAAAAAGTGAAATGTTGTAGTGTACAGTTAAAAGAGCACATTGAGCAGATTTTTCCTTCCGAGCTTTGCAGGTGTTAGATATGAATGTGAAATATAGATAGTCGCCAAAGACATGCTTTCCGTACAAATGGGTACTTTTGCGTCCGAGTGCTAGGCCGTATCTTTTCTATCATACCAAGAAAAGTCTAGATTTTCACTCTTATTTACAACTGAATTATAATAAATTCTGAAAATATAATAAATTCTCATTTGACTAAAATATTGCAAAGAATATGTTGCAACCAGAGTTTTTACTCATTGCAACCCGAATGTTCAATATTTCGTAAGATACGAGTATATATCCGAAAGTGGGGATATGGTATAACCTTATACACAAAAATTTATAATTTGAAAGAGGATTGTTTTTAAAAAGTGTCCAATGATCTCCAAATACAAATATAAGTAAAATTTATAACAACAAGATAATGAAACATGGAAAAAAACATTGGTTTTAAAATCTTGTTGCCTTTTTATGAAAAACGAATCAATGGTACTTGCAATGTAAAATGAAAGAAATACTTTTTTGCGCCTATTTTGGAAATATGAGAAAATAGAACTTTGATCTGAGGAACAGGAACATATCGTTTCAATTGCACAAAATTCCACGAGCTTCGGTGAGAGTGGAGCTAAGATATAGAAAGAAAAACATTTTGGACCTAGTAAAGCTTGAGGATGTCACTTAAGACAAAAGATGGGATCTAATGACCTCGATGTTGACAAGCCCTAAAGCCCCAACAAAAAAAAAAAAGACAAAAGAATTATTTTTTGTGAAAATCGAATAAGCCATATCTCCCGAAAATCGGTCTAAAGGAACTTATTTACTATCTTCTCCTGCTGGATTCTGTAACATTTCACATGCTCCACGTTAATCGATGTACATCGGTGAATTTTTGTAGTTTCACGTACTCGACTTAGGGTTAAAACAATATAAGATGGGAATATAAAATTTTGAGATGTTTCTTCCGCATTGTGAAATCTCACTAAGAAAGTATTGTTCGATATTACCATTTTAAAAGTGTACATTTCGGTACATTGTTTCAAAGGGTGCGTTTTTTAAGGTGCATTTGAATTTTCGATTTTTTATCTATATCTTATCAAACAATTGACTTATTTCTTCCGTTTGTAAACGTTGTTAAAGGAAATGTCTAAACACTAATTCGCAGCTTTTTTCGATATTTCCCTTTTAAATGCGTATAAAGGGGTACATAACTCAAGTATTTGTTCTCCACCCCATTCCTACCTATGTTTGCTTAGGCCTATGACCTCTTGGCACTCGTAAGGTCATATCGTAGAGTCACTGTAAGGTCACTCGTAAGGAAAGAATTGAATATTGTCTCATTTCCATCTGTACTTTTATTGGTTCTTTTTCTTTCAATATAAATTTTTATGAGTTCGAAAAAATGTAGCCTAATTATTTTTCAATGAGCTTACGATTAAAGCGAAACCCTCCCGAAGCTAGTAAGACATAAAAGGAACAACCGGAAATTTCCAATTTGATGTAATAGCAATGCAAGTTTTGTTGCGAATGAACGAGTATGTATACTACCTTAGTAAGAGTTCAACAAATCATAATTGTACGAAAATATCAAAATTCACGCATTCATACCGTGAGTACTCGTCTAATTATTTATATTTATGATGCAATATTTTAAATTTTCCGTTAGATTGTGAACCTGTTGCATGACACTACCACTATGTATGATGAGTCACAAATATTTTATACACGCATAAAACTGCAACATCTGTCTCCTTAAACCCCCAACTATAGAAGTGTCTTCAAGGGTATAAAATTCAATTACATCGAATCACGAATGAATGAACCCCAATACTGACCAATGACTGCATAGTTCATGTAGGTGCCGCCAACGCCCGAAGCTAAGTCACGTGCCCAGTTGCAGACCCTCCCCAGCGATTTCCCCATCCCTAACACGCTTTTACGAGCTCTTTGTGAATGCCAGGTGGAACAGGGATGGAAGGGCAATAGGCGCGTGGCTACTCATCTACTGGAAAACAATACATACGACTATGTTCGTGACCACATCCCTCGCACTTACATCAGTTTATGGAGATTCCCCTGTTTCATTTGTTTATTATCATTAGAAAACATTATAAAGCGATAAATTCTAAATTGAAATTGTAAGTCTACGTTGAGCAGTAAACGAGAATAAAGGTTCCCCAGTTTACAAAACGAAGTCAGGTATTCGCTGATTCTAACATAGGCCTACAATCTATAGTGTACGAAAGTATAGTTGCGAAAGCAAACAAACAGAATAGTTCTTACATATATAAACATATAAACAAACATCTACACATATAAACAAAATAATTCTTACAGTACAGAAATACTGAATGAGCATACCGATTACAAATACATAGTTTGACCACCACTGGTGATAGCAACAGTAATGTCGCCGTAAACTTTGTGAGTGCTTACTTATAAAGTTACTTTTTATTTTGCTATATCACGCACTAAATTGTTGCACGTGCCTAGTAAAGAAGTCAGTATCAAGTTAGGAAGTTTCTTCAAAAGTTCCTGTAAATATCAGAACCATTATAAGGCTGAAAGACTGATCGGAAAATAACCAACTAATTGACTTTTTATCTTGAAGGTGAGCGATTTGAATTTTGTTTTAACTACCCTTCCCCACTTCTCAATGAAATAATCTTGAGTGTATCCTTTCTACGTATTTTTTATAAGATTAGTGAAGCTTTATCGGAAAGGATCAAGCGATACACGCCAGTTAAATATCAAGAGCACCGTAAAATTAATTTACAAAATAAATATTGCTTAAAAATAATGCTATTTAAAAGTCAACATAGCTAATCTCTTCAACCAATACGAGTAACAAGACCATCGTTACATTGCTACCTTGTTTTCAACAAACAATATCCGCGAGTCCTATCTTTTTAATATAGGCTCCTCCTGCAGAACCCTATAACTTCGATCTTTTCATATGCAATAAAAACCCAACCTCTCCTGCAGCTGCGCCACCACTCAGCCCTTTTGCACTACACATCGTGGGTCGTGGGACCGGTGCTACCACCTTTACCCCTTACCACTAGCTACCCCTTCGGGTCAACCCGTTCACCCCTTGAACGGTCAGCGGCCGATCCATCTGTCCGGTGGAGGCACTGCTCCGGATGCGACTCTGAGGTAACGGGCTCAACCAGAAGTAGGGGCGAAGGATGGTGTCTATAGGAGCAAACAACCTGGTCAAACAGGTCAAGTCTATGAGTGGTTGGGGAAATGGTCTATGAATGGACACCTCTACTTACATTTTAAATCTCGTAAGAACTTATTTGCAGACGAAATGGTTGGAGACATCTGGAGTGTATCTCATTCGTCAATGGAGCATTTTTTTCTTTATATGGCGTGCGCCCAAAGAGGAGACAGGATGCATATAATATATTATAATCTAAATTGAAAGAGACTCGCGGTCTCCAAACTTATGGGCGACAACTTATGGGCGTGCATTATTTTGAAACTCGCACCGCGATGGTTTATTAATTAAAAATTAGGCGTGATGATTAAAATCTTCCAATGTACATCTTTCTCGTTATAGTTTCTCGTATATTACCCGCATTTAAAAATATTAAATTTATTTCGCAGTATTTTCATTCGAACTAGTAAAATATTGCACTGTTTCGTCGTATTATTAAATTTTGTTCTATTCTCGAAACATAAATGGTATGCTAGCTTTAAAAGTAAATACAATGTGGTTATTTTCCATGTTCGATACCAAAAAAAAGTTCAGTAATTTTTATAATAAAACGGCAACTTATTTCTGAAACTTTCACAAAAAAATTGTTCAACTAATAAGTAAATTGGTGGTTTCTAGTACTTTTTGTAACAATAGTTTGACTTATACTTTAAAGCGTTTTTTTTTAAATAATGGTTTGAACTAACGGATCTGGGGATTTAGTTAGTTTGTGGCGAAGGTCTCCCATGAAGCCAAAGGTTCTGGGTTCCTGCGAAAAGAATAGGTATTTTCATCGTTTTGCACACATGGAAGGCAACGGGAAACCACCACGTGTTGCGTCATCCCCATTACAATTTTTCCCTAGAATAGTTGTCATATGACGGCGGTTGTTTAATCAAATCGAGAGATGGATCAAACCAGTCTTCGGGCTGAAAACTAAAGAAGATTTTACTTGGAGATGATAATAAAAAACATGCTCTTGCTTTTATTTTGCTCTCCATTTGCTTATTATTTTGGGTTCATTTTACGTCTTTGGGGGTATAATAGACTTCCTCTCTTTAAATACTTACTTGTAAGCACGTTATATTATATTCATAAATGAGGCTATTAAAACTCACAAGAAGAATCAAACCAATCTCGCTACTAACACTTCTTAAACGGGAGGTAGTACTGTAAAAAGATTAATTACACTTATAGGTCACACAATTTCCAACAAGAGAGGTATTAAAACTTTTTGTTTTCGAATAGTCATTCATGAGGTAACACGATTTTACAGTTGTTAAATTCATTCTACTATTTTCGCGCATTTTATAATGTAATAGTATTCTATAATATAAATAGACGTATCCTAAGAAGTTGTATACCTGAAATGAAATTTATAGAAACACAAATGAGAGTTCGAATTTACGCACACAAAAATTATCCAGCATTTACAATACTATTTTATAACATTTGTGTGAATTATTTTTTAAAAATTATTTTGAGTCAATATATTTGTTTAATATCACATTCAATTGTTATGTTTCTATATTAATTGTTGTGGGTACAATTTGTTTACACCTGACGACAACTCTAATCGAAACATTGTGCTGCAGAAACAAACAATAAACAAATACGCTGTCGTAGTGTCGTTTCCGCGACCTAAGAAGACCTGGAGCCCCGAAGAAGACCTTTGGATGGAGGTCGAAACGTCGGCTCTTCGACAAATGACGCAGCAACAACCCGGAAGTCAAGACACCACAATAAAAATATATTGTGATCATACAAAAAAATTTGTAAGTTATAATTTATTTGTTTATGTAGTTTAATCCACATTTCATTCAAAATCATGATTTGAAGGTCTCTGCAAATTTCCATTTGTAAGTAAATGAGGGACACATTTACTCTTTCTGAATTGTGCACTGCGAAACGATTTTTCGAACGCGTAGCGACCATTTTCGGTGCTGAATATAGGGATTCTTGTGGCAAAGGATTGCACGAGGCAAAAGAGGACACTCCTTTGCCACAAGTATTCCACTGAAGATCGGCGCTATACGATCGAAAAAGCTTGTGTTGTAAATAATTCAGAAAGAGACACTATGTTTTCCTTATTTATTTGTTTATTTATTTATGTAAACTCCTTTAAAACTTCACCGTCATCTAATAATAAAGTTCCCTTTGCTTCAAAAGTTTGGCGAAATTTCGACTTTTTATCATCAACGCTGTCTGGATTATAATGGGACTGCAAAGTGACCAAAGGCACAATGAACAGCCACGTGACTCGCGTACGGAGAGGGTGTGGCAGACGCCACGCTCCGATGACAGGCGTCGCGACGCTCCTTCCAGCACAGGACTCGACTCGTCGCGTGGACGCTTCCATTCGATTCCACACCTCCGTTTGGTTGCTCACCCGAACAGGTCCCACCGGAAGCAGAATGAGACTGATCGCCCTCACTTGGTGCGGGTTAGGCTAATATGATTTGCGCTCTCTGTGGGGGTAGTAGCGTGATGTTGGATTAAAGGAGGGGAGGAGGGTTTCCTGTGAAGATTGCACCTGGTGGGTCGTCTGTCACGCTCCAACTCAATCTGGTTTTGCGTTAATATATTTCATTATTGTTGAAAGGAGTTGCTGTGGACGCGTGGTTCAGGAATAACCTGGTTAAAGAAACGACTCGTGGATTATGGCAGCTTTCTTGTAGGACAGAGTAGTTTCTATCATTGTCGTAATTATGTATTCTTATGAAAATAACTTTTTTGATATTTATACGTCCGTGACCAGGAAGGACTTTGGTTTCATATAAGAGTATCATCTTAAAAATCAATATATTCTACATCTATATTGATTCTTTATTTTTTTAATTTAATAAAAATACTACATCAAATACTGAATAATACTCACGACATTAATATACTTCATTTTATAATGAAGTTACTATAATAACACTACAAATAATTTTCCCTATGCCTAATTGGTCAAAAATATCATTTGATAAAATATCCGTAGGTGAACACAAAATTTTCTGAGTTTCATGGATAGAACATATATAAAATGGTTTTCCTTTTATATTTAAATTTAAAACACAGAAACAAGACGTTGTGAGAATTTGAATTTATCGGTGACGCGATTATATTCACGACAATAGATGCGCTAACACTTGTCCACACAATAACGACAGTTTACGATCATTAATATATTTTTCACAAAAATCTTCCTGCATTTTCAGAACAATATTAAATTTTTATACCAGGATAGCGAAATGTGGAATGCAGGAAGTTACCTTGTCCTCATTACCATAAAACTTTCCAAATATACTGTGTTATTATGTTTAATGTGTGTTGTAATATGTTTTGTCACTAATTTTCTTTTTCTTTCGATTTTGGTCCACTCCTAAAAGAGACCGTGTATTAATGTCGTAGCAGATGCTTCGCAACTCTTGGCGCCCGTCTACCTTGAAGTGGCATCACGGCGACGCCCGTTATGCTCGCGCCGATTCCGGCGCAACCACCTCCATCGCCACTCCAGAAAATGCTGCCGGGATTGCTTTGGTCCATAACCCCCCGTCACTGGGGTGACTACTCTTCGTTGTTAACAGCTGTCAGTGTTCGCCTTCAGCAGTTGAAGAATGGGAAACGGAGAAAGTATTCAAGGAACATCATCGAGTAGAATGCGCTTTAAGAATATAATAGTCATAGAAATAATAGTTGTTCAGTTGTGATACTACGTATTTCTGTTGTATGGTTCACGAATCTTCTCATCATTCAGTATTGGAGCCTAATTAATTATATTTATACGATCTAACCTTGTAGCAACGCGTAAAAAATAACTATTCATTTCTACTCATACACGTTTCATCGTCATAAATCTTCGTTTTTTTTGGGTATCGTTCACTGAAAAATGAAATTATACTTGATTCTCACGTGTTTTCATATCCAGCGCCTATATGAATGAGTAGCACCACAATTTTTTTGTAGTTCAAATATTTGATGGATGGGTATAAATATTTGATGTAGTTCATGGATGGATGGATGGATAGAAAGTGAAACAGAGTTCGATTTTCGTATGTGTAGTTCTAAATTATCCTTATAATATGCGCTAATATACTATTTTTTCCTAAAAATGTGACTATCATCCTCGTCATTTTTAATGTCTTCTTTATTATAGTACACTAGTTGAAATACTCTAATCAATTGCTTGCGCGATTGAAACAATTCCACTAGTTTTTGCGTTTCCTCGAATTTTTACTCCGTTTTTAATTCACATGCCAAACTGCCAAACCCATCTAATTCATATCACGGTCCTCAATGTCATTACAGACACCATCACTGTATTCTTAACTTCCACTTTTGAGACAGCGAAGGCTGGGGCGTGGGTTGGTCGTAGCGTTCTGCATAATTTATCTGGCTAAGATGGACTCCAACTATAAAGTACAGGCAATTTATAATTCTCAAAGCCAATTTATTACCCGATCGCTCATTAATTCACACGCACCTCTAGCCTTTGACATATTGATCGCAGATTGCTGTCATTCAGATAAGAATGAATGGTTAAGTACCAACAACTTCATAATGGATCTTTTAATTTTTATGAGCATTGAAGAATTTGTGTTCAGCTATTTCACTTAAGGTAATTCAAAAGCTAAAGATTTCCATTAAAATTGCACTTTATTATGGTTACGAAATATTAAAAAATTTATTATTAATAGCACGTTCAATGTATCAATACATTTAATTTCATTGAATGAATACAATATCAAAACATTGAGCGGACACATAAGAACAATTATTCTTAATATCCTGTATCAAAAAATGTATGTACATGCTTCAACGAGAGATTTTAATTCATGCGTCTATTTCATTTTTTATAGCTGTGCTCAAGTTGATAAGAACATTTTAAATCCATCGTTTCATTTTGTCTCTGTCACATAGCGATGACGGGGATATAACATACAGCGTAAGTGATAATGACAGTTGTTTTAGTTAGTGAAGTGAACGAATAGAATGATTTGTGGATGTAAAATACAAGATGACATGAATAAATATGAGTGTCATGGCAATAATGTTAAGTTAACAAAACGTTTAGGACAAGTGTTGATTAGGCTTTCAGTCTCTTGAAACTTACAAGTGGGCTATAGATGCCAGCAAAACGTTCACACGATAAGCAAACTATAGAGTTTTTGAGTTTTGTGTGTCACGAATATCCAAGTGGACGTGGAAGTGGAGCAGATGTTACTCACTGAAGTACGAGCAATTACGAATTTTGCTTTGACGAATGTAAGATCAAGTTTGAAAGATATTAAAATATTGGGGATGACGGAGTCATTTCCAATTGGTACGAAAATACACGATAAAATATTAAATAAATGTTGTGATAAATTACGAAGCACGCGCTAGACATTTACATGACAAATTTGGAATTTAGCAACAAAAAATGAAAAATACCTCTGAAAATGAACGTACAGATTGCAAGGTCTGTAATTCGGTTCACGGCCATTTTTCAATAATTTTGCATTGAGGGAGAGAATTACTTAAGAATCTCGTCATCTCATGCATCATTATGGTAACAGTGAACACGGCAAATGATTGTTCCTAACACTTGGTACGGTTGTACACATTTTTTCTGTAGCTTCATTCAAACGGGGATCTTCCTTAGGATAGAGGCGGATTTATACATATACAGGAATGTCATTAGTTACTTTGCTTTAAAATTTCGTATCTACATTATATTTGAGAAATAATAAATAAATATCATCAAGTATTTGTGAAGCAACTTCTTTTATAGACATTAAATTCCCCACAGTCCTTGGACACTTAATCGGAACTGATGTGATGGTCCCTGTGATGGTTCCGGAGAGTAAGGGACTTAAGTTTAAGCCCCCCCCCTCCCCCACTTGGTAAAACGCAGTACGCAACTACTTTTTGACTATAGTCTATTTATTTATGAACAGTCAGAATATAGTGATGGCGTTGATAGCCACAGTTGGCGGCTGAGACAGCGGTGGCGTGGCGTGGCGCGTCGTTGGGTCTCTGTGACGAGCAACGCGAAGAGGCGCGGGGTGGCGGCGCCTTGAATGGAGGTGGTGGGGACCTTGAAGTCGCTGAATGGGACTTGGCCTCGTGCGTCGCGTCGTCTGCACCACCACCATTGCCGTCTGTGTCGAGCGAGCGAACGAATGGTGGGTCTGTCGAGCGAGGCATAGTATTGGCCCGTCCGAAAACATGCGCCGCTGTCCGAGGCCGCGCTGCGGCACGCGACGCTCGCGATCTATGCGGCGCATGCCGAAGCGCACGTGTCACCATCGCAATGCGGATGCACTATTGGCTTCTCGCATTGGGATATGCGGGCTCTACAAGTGCTGCTTCAGTATACCCGTAGAAGAGCAAGAGGAATCTCGCATCTTAGAAACCGGATAATGATGCAGTAGAACATTAGATATCCTTATCAATTGGGATCGGACCCGGTTCGAACTCACAATATACGAATGCAGTTATTAAAAAAATTAATAATGTAATACATTTCTATAGTAGCAGTTTGCTCAGTGCAGTAAAAATCTAACAGTTTATTGTATAGTAATTAAAAATACAACAATTTTTGTTCTCCCACTTCATTTTTTTGGGGGTGAGGGGAAGGAA
This sequence comes from Laupala kohalensis, assembly GCA_002313205.1. Lineage (NCBI taxonomy): Eukaryota > Metazoa > Arthropoda > Insecta > Orthoptera > Trigonidiidae > Laupala > Laupala kohalensis. The sequence continues at coordinate 328,478 of NNCF01132599.1, read as the reverse complement.
AAGAACGAATTGAAAACTACTTTATCAAATGATATACATCACCGAACTTCAATTTCATTTATAAATTGCTGTCTCCTTTTCGACCTATTTTGCTAAAACCAGTTGGATTATTTTTTGAAATTAAGTTATTGAAACTGAAGTTTAACGCGATTCATATTGGAATTTAAGTTGCATGACCTAAGATCAGATACTAATCGAACTGGTTATATTTACATCATAAATCAAAACATTTTTTTTCTATTTTTTGTCTTCCAGAGAGTCGTTTAAACTTTTCCGTGGGAATATCATATCTTTCCATAACATGCTCAAATCAATAGGTTTCAAATTATAATAATGACATTGACATGAATGAAGTCAACGGTAAATAGTCTATCATACTAACTTCTTTCAGAATTGACATAGATACATCATGATGTCTGAGAAATTTAAAAAAACGTCATTCCAATTCTCATCAGCATCGAAAGCGTCTCTCGTCTCGGTGCGTTGGCATTAAAAGAAAATAAATTCCCTCTGCTGGATTGAAGAAAAACATGTCCATTACATTTACAAGCTATCATTGGTTCAGCCTCATTAACTCCTAGTAAGTCTTACTAGGTAATAGTTTCTCAATAGATCTGATGAAAGTAAGACATGAAAAAGCAAAAGACATTATCAATGTTCTTGAGATATAGAGAGAGAATATTAACAGAAGTTCTGAGTTTATAAGGCATCTAATAGGAAAGAAAAAGATTACAATTAAGATTACAATTTCATTATAATATTAAGTAATAATCAAAGTAATTACAATTAAGAATTTAATTAAAAGATTAAGTAATAATCAAAGTTTCATTTCAGAATATATTTTTTTGACAAATTAAATTTTAATATATTAAGTTACCTCGGGAATTTATTATCAGAACTAGTGCAAATATTTAGTACATCAAAAATAGCTCAAATTATGAAAATATGAAACCAGGATATTGTCAAGTTCTAGAGGTTGTTCAAATTAAATTTTAGATTAAAACTTAAAACACTTTTTAAATATCAGGAATCCGTTGAGAGTGAAACTACACACCGTGAAAAACGAGATACACGTTGATCACAAAATGATACAAAAAATTCACCTCACTCGAATAACGCATGTCTTTAGAACGAAGGGCATATCTCTTTAAGACGACTAGTAACCATTTCTTTAGGCTCAACCATGGAGAATGGACCCCGAATCTTTCTCTCCGCCAAAATTCGTGTCTAGAAGGTATAACCTCACCTGTCAGTCTTCTTCGTCCTCCACCTTCACTTCTGTCGCCACAGCTACACACGCCGAGATCCGCGTCCTAACCTGCGTCAACTGCTCGAACGCACTCCTAAGCATATCAACACACGCAGATTCAACTTCACGCTTTTCACAGGAACTGATTATTTTCTTTCTTTGAGATAATTATTTTGGCTGTTCATTACTATTCCGGACTATTTGGTTCATCTAATCTGTCAACATTGCTGCTACGTGGGTTCCTTGCCATTGCCATAACAATATGAATACTAGCAGAGATTTTGTAGGTTGATTATTCATTACTTCCAAGATCGTGAAGTTATAACCAACTTTACTCTTCAGTTTCTAGCGTTCTTCGTGATCTAACATCCAGTCTCATTCTCTATTACTACGTAAATACTGTGTGCACAGCACTCGCACGGACATTAACTAGTGTCATATGAAACCACTCCTCTCAGTTTGTGCCATTCGGCCATCCCCACCTTCGCCACTGTTGTCAACAGAGACCCTCACCTTCCTTGAGGCGAAGGCACCCTTCATTCTTAACCCCCGAGACACCTGACAACCCCAGCAGCATTGCGTGGACTTCTCAAAGAGCGCCAGAGAAGGAGGGTGAGCACCGATGCTGCTGCACCCGGCTACGACTGGCCAAGCTCCGTCTTTGAGAAAGAGAGAGATGGAACGAGTTGAGAATGATTGCGAAATCACACGAGAAAGATGCGTGCGTTATCCGTTTCAACAGTCTTGTCATATGTATTCTTATCTGTAATAAATTAAAATTATTATGAGAGCGTGGGATTTAGCGACCGGAGTCAGATGAATCTTGGCTTTCCGGAAATGGCCGCGTCGAGGTGATGAAAACCGACGTAGTACACTTCAGATAGTACTCTGAAGAAGCGATGAACCAAATATTGAGATTGAAGTGACTCTGAAGAAGGCCACATCAAGGTGACCGAAACGTCAGTTTTCAACACCTCGACGCGGCAATTCCCGGAGAAACAAGACAGAGAAATGTTTTTAATTTTCCGGCCATATTAATTATTGTGTTCTAGAAATGTTCCTAACTAATGAAACCTTGTCCCTAAAAATATTAATCAGACAATTTAATTACTAATAGTTGTGTCCCAACTGGAAAGTATATCTTAATCTGGTATCGAGACTCTAACCTAACAACTGTAATTATTTCACCTCACATGTCCTATATGATGAAGAATTTTGCTGATACCTTACTGGAACAAAATTATCTCGTAGAACATTACATGAATAATTAAGGGGTAAAGTGGAGCAGGATTATTAGTGGTGAAGCCAACTGCGATGAAGATAGAGATATCTCACCCAAACATGACTGAGGAGGTCGCTTGACCTCTTGCAGTGTACGAAGTATGTGACGTGGTGCAATTGCTGAGCCGTATATTGGAGCTGAAGACCTAAACATCAGGGTCAGACGCGACGGAGAGAAAAAGGAGCAGGGAAGAAGTAACCTTGGCCTTCGATGAGAAACCGGTCCTGCATTCGTCTCCTCACTAAGTCTGACGTTTGAGAACCGTAGTAAAATGTTCGAATTAAAACGCTCATTTCAAGAGTTCGTACTCTAATCCTATTTCATGTTTTGTACAAATTAACCATTTCCGATTCTTCATATTTTGTATTCATCGCAACGATCGAGATAATCGTATTTTAGTTATAATCGATCAAGTAGATACTTCTTCAAAAATGGGAATGCAGAATCGTCCGCACATATGTATTTCTTTCCTAGCAGGTATCTTACCTTTCCTCAAAATATATTTTTTATTTTCGTCTCATTACAACATTTGTGTATACCATGATAGGCTCTACACCATGTTGTAGCTGAAGATACATGTATATATACGGCGGTTCCTGGTCCCAACATGTGAAGGATGAAATATCGTACTTTATCCCGTACGCAAAATTTCTGACAATACTTTTTAAACCATTCTACTTTATATTTTAAAACTGTAGTTCAAATATTATTTTCCTTGTTGCTTTCAACTTCTAGATTCACACATAAAAAGAGTTATTGTTTGAAAGACAATAATAATAAGTTTCGGAGATTCGTTGTCCACTTCATAGCGGCGTTGTGACAACAACACAAAAACACATTGTTTTACAATCCTCGGTATTGTTGCACTGGCACACACTGGTTAAAAGCGTAAAACTTGCTTTCATTAAACAATTATTCACACTTCTATTATTTGGTTATCGTGAGAATAATTTCAAACGATTCAATTTTCCTCCAAAAAATATGTGAACTGTTCAAATGTTAGAAGGAAGTTTACGTCAACAATTACCATAATATTATGAATTAAATAAACATTATTCCTTACATGGCTGCTTGAGTTCATAAATGTGTTTTTCACTCAGAAGAAAACATTGGTATGTCTCTCAGTGATATAATAGTCACTTATTTCTCGTTAATTATTTAAACGTAACCTTTACATAATCATAGAGAACATTTTCATACTGTTTTTCATTTAAAACTTACATTATATGAGTTATATGATACACAGAATGTAACTATGGTTTTGATGTAAAATTTTAATAGATGTATGTTTGTTCTTTTAAAGCGCTTACTGATGAAATTTATCTTTGAGGGATTAAACTTATATTCTTAAGTTATTACTAGGAATTAATTATTCTGATGAATTTCGAAAATTTTCAGATGACAACTCCATATACGCCCGTGACAAAACACAGGTTCCGACGACATATTTAGTTCGTGCCATGGGGCCAAGAAAATTTAAGTTTCATTGCAACAATATCAATAAATGCAGGATTATTAATAATACACCTGTTTACATCAAACAGAATTCATAAAACATCTTATGTACAGATTAAGATAGATACTAGTATTACTGAAAATGTCTTCCTCGTCTGTACCTTGCGGCTACTATCTGTATTTTATCTTTATCTTCTGCTCTTTATTTACTAACAACCTACTTACATTCCTTATTAACACTAATAGTTTTGTGTTCTTTGTCTTCACCAGTTTGTTTGTTTCGTTTTCCCCTTGTGGTGCTGTTCAAGTATGGAGCATTCTCGAAATTTTCGTTCGAAAGGAACAGATAGAAATTTAGATGTGAAAATTTAAAAGTTTACGATAACCTCTAGGTTGTTTAACACAATTTCAAAAATATTGGAAAATATTCTAACAGTCTTCAAATTTATACAGCTGACAAACATTCATAAAGACATTCATTTTTTTATTCAGTTGTTGAAAGTATTACGACTTTCGTATTAAAAATTGGAATACAAGTTTTCTGACCAATCAATTGTTTATTTAAAAAAAAAGAGAAAACCGGTATAATTGTCATCGTCTGGTAAGACAGGAATAAAATTAACATTTGAGTACGTACTCAAACGTGAACACGACAAAAAATTTACAATAATATTGCTTCTTTTTGTTTGTTTTGATCACTAATTTTATTGTAATATTTTAGTTATGTGTGCACATGTTAATTTTATTTATTTGTAGCCTGACGATGCCAACTACTTTGGAGGAAAAGCTTTCGTTTAAAAAAATTACAATTCATGGTAATCGATTTAGAGGGTTAATTCACCTTATATGTATTTACATTACCAACTCATGCGGTGGTGCGGTCAGGAGAAAAAGTACACCAGAACCAGTCTTCTTTTATGAAACAGAAACTGGGTTGTTTTTTGGTATAGTGGCGCAGAAATATGAGCATCATTCTCGGAACCCTTCAAGAGAAGCTGGGAGGTCTCGGTCTAGCGACCACATCACTAGAGAGCGTATTTCGACTCGTTGCATGTAATCCCACACAGCGGACTAATAAATCGTTTTTGCATGCCACGAGCAAGTAAGGAACACCAAGGAATTAAGCAAAGGATTGAATTACTGTGCTAAACGATTTTGTCCGAGTTTTATGAAATTATTTATTACCTCTGAATATGTATTACAAATATTACTGTGAGACAATAAATTTGAAAACACATACTGGAATGGATAATTGAAACTTAATAAACTATTTTGTTCAGTTTCAACTTCGTGATTTTTACGTCGCACCCTCGAAACGGTGTTCTTTGTAAATGTTCTTTTAACAGAGAATGGCCTCTAGATATGATTGTTTTCTGTCACTAAAACAGATCCAGAGACGAATTATCTTGGTACATCACAACAAAGATGATAGATAGTAAAATAATAGAAGCTCTCTTATAGATAGTAAAATAATAGAAGGGTTGGGCTTACTGTTAATAGTCCAGTGCTTTCAATCTCACTCAACAAATTTCGGACATTTTATTCGTTCTCATCCAGAACTGAGTATTTACTTGTCTCTTCCTCCGTATTATTTGTTTTCTTGTGTATAAAAACGAAGAAAAAACACACCTTATTAGTTTCGAGCAATGGTTGGAAATACTAGCACTAGTGTTTCACTTGTATTTATTTATAAGATTTAACATAACATATTAGCCATAGTATTTGGTAGGTTGGAAAAAATTTGTGGAATTACGAGAATTAAAAATAGTATCACATAGTTCAATTATCAATGTGAACGTCGTCGAAATATACCATGTCCTGCTTCCAACAGTGACATTGAATTGATGACTTTGCCATCTCTGGCGTACGTCTCTGATACTACACCTGAGCCATGCTAGTCGCCAAAGCAACTTCTCTCTAGTACGTTTTTTGTTCTGGTCGCTGTAAATCTCACAAACAGGTGATTCATAATGTGATCATAATCATGAAACTTATCGCTTTCAACTTTATGCTGCTTCGAGTATCACCCGATGATTTAACGGCCAGGTAATAAATGTCTTCGTTTGCCCTGTTAAGGGATAGCTAATAGTCGCGATAATTCTGCTGTCTGCGCTGAGCCACCCTGTGAGGATATGCGGGACGTCCTTGTGGGTGTACAGGGTGTTTGTAAAATGGGGAACTGAACGAGAGTGGGCGGACGCACGGGATTCGTTTTAAGAAACCGTACTACTGTCAGTTTGGTTCTCGAAGTTTAATCAGTTTGACAAATTGTCTTGACAAGTGGTTACAGCCGACTGCCGAGAGATTTGAGCGCCGACGTATCACCTCGTAAAGACACGCAAGTTGAATCCCGAATGCAAAATAAATAAATACATTTATTACCAGAAAACTAATTACAACCTGCGAATGACCACGTAGAAGCAATAAACTAATTTATTATAATAGCAGTTATACGTTTGTCAAGAGATATAATGGAGAAAAAAATTTCGTTACATAATTGTAAAATCACATGTACATTGCTTTAATCATTTTCACCATGAGACGATTTGAATGAAACCAAGATAAGAGGTTCGATAGAATTTTTTGGACATTGCCATGTCAGTGTCAGTACATCAGCAAATCAGTGTCAACAGCAAAGAGCACAATTTTGCAATCTAGTACAGAGGATGATACATACGTACAATAAAACAGGATAGGTCCTAAAATTGAATCTTGAGGAACTCCTTAACCTGGATGTGTGCAGAAAAAAAAAGTTATTCGGTGGAAGAACATATACTATGAACTTCCTCTATTCACTGAATTTGCCTATCATAAAATATTTTTAGACAATCTATAGTTAGGCGAGGAACGTCGGGATAGAAGTTCATAATCGAAATATTAAAATGAATAATTAAAATCTATTGACTATCTCTATATTCCCCGTGAAATCCAGATAAGACATAGATCAAGCTTAGAAAGGTCTAAAGTATAGAGCAACAACTCTTATTAAGGGAACGTAAGAGGGAAGACATTAATCTCATATTATGAAACAAAACGAGTTTAGAGAAAAACAAGAAACGGATATAACATTATAATTTCCAAGGAATAACTGGTAAGGTGTCGGAGGTCGCGGAAACAACAATCAAAGCGCGTTGCCTCAAGGACTTCGCCTGTTGATAGCGAAAGGAGTCTGGTCGGATCACATCGCGCGGCGCCGTAGCTGCTGACAACCCACGCAGTCTGAAACGCCGCTTGGAACAAATCACTACCTTTCAAGCAGAAGAGACGCAACAGGATGATGTGGTTCTATGAGATAAATGTGTTACACTAGTCAACCCGGAACATATTTCGGCCATAATTATAAATTGCAAAATACAAAATAAATATACCTGTCAAATATGACACCTTTAGGGCCCTTGATCGGAATTGATGGGATGGTCCCTTGCTTGCTTCCGGAGAGTAAATTAGTTTTTTTTCCATCCACGTGGTCATACGCAGTTTGTACTGTTTTTTGACAATAAATTTATTTATATTTATTTACTGATCGAGAAAAATATCGGAATTGTAACGTGGCGCATTTTACATCTCCATCCAATTCTTCTTCCACCAAAGTGGTTTTAGCGCGTTTCGACGGAAAAATATAATATAATGGATATTAAATTATCATTGGTCCAGTTATAGAGTGACGGATGCATACCGAAAAAGGAAATATCGAATTTCGTTGAAATATATTTTTTTATTCTTGTGCTGCATAAAATGTCAAAGATTTCGTGGTATTTTAGTAAATACCGGATTTAAAATGAGGTATATTTTAGTAACCAAACATTAGGTGATACAGAAATCATTTGTTCCATTTCCAGAACGGAATAGTCAAAAAGGAATTGCCTCACAAAAATGTTCACAGTATTTGACAAAAAAAGTAGCGATAGAGAGTTTCAAACAACAAGAGCCATTTCATTTATTTTGGTATCATTCATATTTGCACTCGTGTCGTTGGGAGTCATGTTTAATTTATTCTTTCATTTTTTTAAACATGTAAGCGAAACATCAGAGAAAATTAATATTTTGTGCATTTCAATTGGGTGAACTGGTATTGGTGTGTTTTCACTACTATAGTTTGTTTCATAATATACTGGTACATCATTAATACCCCTCGCTTTAGATTATTTTAATATTGAATATTTGTTCTTATTGTCGAAAAGATATCTATGAAAAATATACATAAAATATGAACTGCGCGTTTAACGACAAATGAACCCTTAAATTACATATAAAGGCAATACTGAGAACGTTTGTTTCAAACTCCCAACACTTTTGGTTAGGAAAGATGTTCGTTTCCTTAAGACATATTCTATATTTATTTCCAATGAGTAATGGTTTCGATTTATAACACAACTCTCTCTGAACTTTCGATGACCATTCATGCTCGAAGTGGTAAAAATATCTTCTGCTTGACTCATTCATGTACGAACAAATTTCACCTAACCGAGTCTCGTAAGCAAATGAATCTTTCTCCCACCTTCCACTACAGTAGCGCATGCAGAGGCATCCTACACATCATCAGACTCCCCCTGGGGAAGCGGAAATGCTAGGGGAAAGGTTAAGGCCGGCGCGCCTGCGCACTTTGCCATGCGACGACGCAGCGTCTACACCGACGCGACCTGGTGAGTGCCGCTATCGCCATTACGGGTGTCGCTAGTGTCGCACACCTACTCAACCCAAAGTACAATAATCCACTCTACTGATTGGTGACGTCACAAAGCGTAGGGCTGCTAGAGACGACTGCACTTCGCTTTGCTAATAGACCAGCTAACGTGACACGGAGAGTTTCTAACGAAAAGAACAAACATCCCCATCCATGCCCGGGTGTTTCTCTGGTTTTCCTTCGGGTAGAGGTGGATTTTTTATCCAAACTCCCTAGGTTCTTGTCTAGGGACGACGTCTATTGAAATAATCAATCTCGAATTTAGTGTTATTTTTATACGTAGGATTATAAACAATGTTTTGCGAATTATATATAGTTCAATAATAATACGTACTTCTAAATTTTTTGTGTGAAATAAAAATTTGTTGGTATTCAATTGATGTTATGACACATCGCTAACTTTTTATTCTTATCTAGGGTTTGTTGAAATTTTCAATCCGCCTCTCCCTTTGGGCCCTTGATCAGAATTGATGGGATGGTCCCTTTATTGCTTACGAAGAGTAAATTAGTATATTGTCCTCCACGTAGTCGTACGTAGTTTATACTGCTTTTTTTACAATAAATTTATGAATATCAAGTTTCGTGAAGATTCATCGCGTTGGCTATTACGTTGCATAGGAGAAGGCGTCACTGTCTAGGTCGTATTGATGCTACACATACTGTAGCTGTGACCGACAGCACCAAACACTCTTGTAATAACCTTACCTACAATTCAGTATTTTTCTGCATTCAGTATTGTGTTCTTGACGCAATAAAACTGTTGGATGCGGAAATGATACTTTATGACTTTGATACACCTCAAAGTTTCATGACTTCGCAACCTGAAACATAACATATTTATTCTCCTTTTGAAGAATAAAGCACATACAATTACTTAAGATATTATTTAAATGATTAGTAATTTAAATAATAATGTTATTTTATGGACATAAACGAAATTGTTAAATGTTCTTTATTCGTATATACTCACACCGTACATCTCTCTAAGTCGCCTGACCTCAAAATATACTTTTTCATTAGGAATTTTTTTAATTTCATAAAAAATGGGAAAGCAACACTAAATATCCGTATGAACATTATCCTCGAGCAATTGGTAACAAATTCAGCACAAGAAAACAAGACATGGGAACGTGTATTTTTGAATGCGCTGTAATCGCTCGGTTCTTATTAGTCATCAAGTATGCCTAAGTTTCGAGGAATCAAATCAATTCTGTAGTGAAATTATGAGTATATGGGAGTTATAAGAGGCATACATAATATCAAAAAATTATAGTTACATAGAGCATGACCAAAGACTAGACCTAAGTATATGGTGTATTTAATTAAAGACTACACTTAAAGATACTTATACCTAAAGATAGTTATTTAAACTCTTATTATTGTTATAATGTATACTTTTATTATGTCTTCCTGTTTATGTGCCACCGAGCATGATACATTTGCAGAGAAGTACATTATTATTATTATTATTAAATGAGAGAAGATTTAGGGACAAGTTATACGACTCGGGTAATGACCTGGGGAAAGCGATATATAGCGAGGGAAAAAATGTCAACGTCCCATATCTCGGCGATGGCCTTCGCGGACGCGCCGAGTCGTTCCGAAGGAAGGCGCCGCACCGTCATCTCCGCCGCCTTTAACGAAGCGCCTTCCGTGGCGACGATCACGCCCCCTGACGCAGGTGACTCACACCTCTGTGTGTGGGGTTCCCCTTCGCGTGATTGCGCGTTCTCGGGCGTGGATAACCATTACAATAGCGAAGGGAGAGAGACTTGCAATCGTTAATTGCATAAATTTTAGAGTATCACTGACAGAGTATTTGTTGTTCTTCCGCTTCGAGTAGTTGTTGACCATGTAATTCCTCTAATTGTGGTTCTACTCATGGTCACATGTAAAATGAATAATCGATTCTGATGATGGAAATATAATACGTTTAATTATAGGGGAAAACATTTACTTCCAGTAATTTTTTTACAACGTGTATTATTCTACATTAACCAGCGTTTATTCCAAATAATTCTATGTAAATGTCTGAGCTAAGTTAATTGATAAACACATGTGCATAGTCTACATAACGTGTTTGTCAACATCGCAATAACACAATTTTACGGGTGTTAACATACGTTTATATATTCATCGGGTTATATGCAATTTATACAATGTTTCGTGAACAGGACAGACCATTGTGTTGAGAAATCTGAAGAGTAAATTTTAAGAATGGCTTTTTCCAATTATTGGAGTGTGAATTCACTTATCAAAACTGTATCATCACACTTTCCCCGGTTATAATGCACTTACGGCAAGCTTCTTCTGACAAGAATATTTCTTTTTCCTCGAAGGTAGAGGAAGATTTCCCCCCTTGATGTTCATCTTAAGTACTAAGTGCGTTATGACTGAAACGTTTTGACGAAACCAATTGAACTAAAACGAGACTTTGCGCATAGCGTAGTTACAGAAAACGTAATTACTAAAGGACATTTTACGTCTCATATTCATTATCATAGTAATTTTTGTGGTTTATTCTCATTGTCATTGTCATTATTATATTTTCTAGCCAAACAAAAATATCTCGGAGTCCAAGAATATCTTGGCATTTTGAAAATATTTCATAATTTTTTTCCCATTTTCCGAAAATTTCTTTTTATTTTCATTAGATGTCATTACAAAGGTAAATGAATTTCCTTATACATTATCATTTTATAAAGAAAGCCAAAGAATGAAATCATATTAACTTTATATCGATCTATTCAGGCAGATTCAACACATTTTAATGATGTTTTGGTCTTCCTAGCAATTATGCCTCACCATCATCCAATATGTCAACGGTTGTCTGCACTGACAAAGAATCAGTCTCGTGCTGAGTTGCTTCTAACGGATTTGTCACATAAATATTACTTAAAGGAAGTCTTTCTAGTGTGGTTCGTTTTGTGAGATGCGAGCAGGACTATGTAGGTTCTGATTTTATTTTATTATGACCTATCCGTCCACATATGTCAACAATCAAGTAAACATGGAAAAGCATGTCCTCTCAATTAGGATTGCTTTAATAGCAACACTATCATAACAATTTATAGACGTGACAAAAATGCTTCCAATGGACTCTTTCTATTGAAAAGTAGCAAAATTTGTAAGAAGAAATAGAATTTTTATAGCTAATTAAACTAACGTTTACTTTAAGAAATCTTATTTAATTTGGTTCGAATAAAACTGGTTTTTATTAATAAATTATTACATTTATCGTATTTAGTTTTCTGCATAGAGACTTTATGGGCCTAAATATGAATGGGGTTGGATTCAGTTTCTTCGTGAAACGTGAACTATTTATCTGTTATAATTATTATTATTATTTTATCATCATTTGCTAACTACTTAACATCAAATAAACAAATGAACAATTTAAAATACTTCAAATACAAATAAATTTAAATTTAACGTCGATGAATTTTTGTCGAGGTCTGGGCCCTCTCCCTAATATGTGACTACTGACCCGTTGAATACTGGCGTGTACGTATTTTGTTCTACATTCCAAGAATCGCGATACAATTTTCTAATTCTTCTTTATTACGTCGCATTTTTCATGAATAAACTTGCGTCAACGACAAAAGGGAAAAAAGATCATGACGCCAAAAATCGAATAAGTGCGAAGCGGTGCTTGCTTCCTTTTCCACTCACGAAGCATTGCCATGTTTGTCTTGGTCATTCGTCCTCTTGAACACCATCTTCATCTTCAGCGAACGATACACTTTTACGTGGCGTCCTGCAGATTCGATCATTGCCTCCTAAAGCGCCACGACGCCACTTAATGAGGAACAACTACAAAGGATGGTGGAGTATAGGAACTCGCGAAACAAAACGAGATTTTTTTCTAACTTTTGGTCAGTTAACGTAATGTAAATTTATGAATTATGACAAACAAATTTCTAACATTACCTGTCCCTATTTCTGTTGTGAAAAGAACAAGTATTGATTCACCAACTTAATATTCTGTACATCTCAATAAATAATTGAATTGCAAAATTTTTCAATAAGTAAATATTAGTGCTTCGACCAATTTTCACCACAAATTTTTGTCACTTTTTTCTCAATAATAGAATAAATATCTTAACTGAATTTTCGCTTTGTTGAGAGCTGTTGTATATAAATTAATGCTTTTTCATTTCCGATTACGCCAATGAACACTTCACCAGCGTCATCTATCTTTAAAATTTAATAGCTTTAGGACAGTTTGAAATAAGAAGTTGAGAAAATGTACAGAAAACTGGGTAAAATCATACCATTTTGTCCCCGTGGTATTTCCTACCCTTTATTGTCTTTACGCGTTCATCAATGTGAAGAATGAATTAATATGATATAAACAGGATTTTTTCACGATTTCTTTCTTAATGGATCACCAAAATATGTGGTAGGGAATGTTTATTGCATTTGATGAGACATTTTGGGCATGAATTAGTGGATAAAGGGAGTCTCTAGGATAAAGGTATCGAATGTCATACCATCGTGCTGAAGAATCCATCTGTGAAATTTCAAAAATTTGAAAAAAATGTATCATGCATTTGATTTGCTTTTTTTACGAATATTTTGAGATTTCTCATTTAAATGAATGATTTTAATATCGGAGGTAGAATAGTGGAAAACAGTGTTATAAGTTTGTTTTAATTGAAAATAGTGGGGAATATTTTTCGTGTTACTAGATATAAATAACTTTAAGTCCCTTATTTGTTTTATGTAATTGTATTGTGTATTACAAATGTGATATAAAGAAAATTGTTATGCATTTTGTAATAAATGATCTAAAGTTCTAATAATTAGAATTCGAGTTAACATTACGTTCTTCTGACAAACGAATCAATTAATTAAACCATTTTCATCCATTATTAATAAAGATAAATAAATATGTTATCACACACGACTATTTTTGTAATCGATAAATTATCACTTGCGGCAATGTATTGTGATCGTCCTAAAATTATTGACTTTAAATTTCTTGAACCTCAAGTTTTTGAAGAAGATCTACGAGACAAATTGCCCCTCTAAACGTACCCACTATTTTCCTGGAGATGCACTCTCCTTATGTGTGAACTCTCTTCATATACTGGCCTTCACTGTTTCCACCTTCGTCGCTCTATCACCCGCTTCGTCTGCTTCTCCTTCCAAGTGGTCCCGCGTGGCTTCCGGAAGAGAGGGCTGCTGCGGCCGGTTCCTGGTCTTCTGTCTGGCGCACATCCGCCCTGGTCCACAGACGTCACCATAGCCAATGCTGTCTCCACTGGCCTTCTCAACAGCCGCCATAACCTCAAACGATTCTTCTTCATCTCGCCATTGCGGTTGTTTAATGTTTTTTTAAGATGTAGAAATTGCCGTTAAAAAGAGCTATACAGCTATGGTACACGTTTTCGAAACATAATGCTGACAATAGCTGATGCTTTGGTGCTTCTGTTAGATAACAGAAGAATGAACGGTGAAAGATGGGTGAACAAAGAGACACATTACTAATTAGGAATAAGAGCAAGTACAAAATGGACGCTCCGAGTCAAGTGATTGCAAACTGATCCCATCGATGCTGAACGTTGTCGGCAAATAACCCTTCAAAGGTAGTCAGCTACTTAAAACTTGTCAAATATTGTCTGTGGTTCACATTATACTTCTTTTTCTTCATAATACTGAGTTTGTCTTTTGTTGGTTGATTCAATCATTCATTCGTTCAATAAAAAATTTACTACTAATATTTGCTCTTCTATCCTGAGTCTGACCCAACTTTAATTTAGAATTCAAATATTATTTGTAGTTTCATCATGCCATATGAGTAATTTTCAAGTTAAGTAATTCATATTCGTAACATTGATTTTTTAAATATTTTTCTTGTTTTAAATTATAAAATTCATATCGTCACATCACTTACCTCTAACAGAGAAGATGTGCAGATAACAATAAATCAATTCTTATCAAATAACTTTCCTATGTTAAACGGACATCACACATTTTTTAAAAATATGAATAGTTTTCCGGAAAAAACGCCAAAACCACGCTGTTCATGTACCATCTCATCATTTGAGGATTACAAAGTGATATAATAAATATTGTTTTTTCTCTCCCGAAAATTGAATTGGTGTTCGTAAACATAGTCCTACTTGATACAGAAAATGTTATTTTAAATTTCAGTACGTTTACAAAGTCTATTGGTCCTTTATAAAGAACTGCCGTCTCATATGTATACATTTCACTACATGTCTAATTGTATGAGTCATTGTTTGTGTGCGACCTACTCTCCTCATTCCCGAGCTGAAGGTTAAATGAAGCGGGTAGGGGGCGAATTTTGCTCTAACGGGTTTTCTTCCTGAACTCATACAAAAAGCCTATTTTGTGTTTTTTTGGAATAATTTAACATATTGCAGCAAATAAACAATTAAATATTGTGAATAAAATGATAATGAACACTTATAGTAAATTATCGGAAGTTACGTATATTTTATAGTCTCACTAACCACCGACTCGGAATCGATGAAACTGCATTACGTAATATCAATTGCTGCACAGGATAAATTTAGGTCTTTCTTATTTCAATCACAAAACATATTTTTTTTTTTATTCATCATTTAGACTTCTCTCAAAAAGCTAAATACAACACGTAATAAATCGTTGGAATATATTGATAAACGTACTAATGAATTATTTTCGTTAACAACTGATTTCTCACTACATTTCTCAAGTAATCGCTTTATAAATCAACATTTACAACAGATTTCATAGCACTCAAAGTCTTGAAACCATAGGATATAAACTAAGGTGCGCGGTTGGTCCCCGGAGAACATCACGTTTGTAGGTGGAAGAGACTGTGATTTATTCTCGGTCTAAATATAACCGAAGAAAAGCCGCAAAAGGTTTCAACTCCGATAGGACGAACCTGATTTAATGTGGAGAAAGTGTAAAGTCCCAACAAACCATCTCATATCTTCTTCCTAAATCTCGAAAGAGCTTAACCCCAAAAATATAACCTTAAAATAAATCAAGTATTCTATCAGGTTCCCTGGAAGCATCTTTATGTCGGGGATTAGCTCTAACTGAGGGCTTACGGGGATTGGTAGCACCTCACTAATTGATCTTGACTGAAAATGCCTTCACCGACGACGTTCACAGCATGATATATAACTACTTTCTCCGCTTCAGTGTGTAATAAAACTATATAACCTTCATCCCCTAACACCTTAAGGAGCTCGAAATAAATATTTACGAAGGGAAAAGCGGCGAAAGCTAAGTAAATCAAAACCAGCCAGGAAGCAATTGAAGTTCTGGATTGTTCCTCCGTTTGTGAAACGTTATGGTTTAAAAAATATATATCCGTCTCAAAAGCAATCAACGTTCTGAAATTGCGGAGGCTTTTACCGCGCGAAGGAACGCGTGCGCTGGCTGGCGGGGAGGGGGGGCAGTAGCGTCTGAGAGGGGGCGCCACCGGTCCTGAGCGCGAGGGGAGGATGGAGAGGCAGCAACTCGGTGGCTGGGCCACCTGGTCATAGGGAGCGGGGTCCCCCATCCCCGAAGGGCAGGTGTGCGCAAGGGCACGCGACACTGCATGGCGGCAGCAGTAGCGGTGGTCGGCGCCCCCGATCATCCCCTGCTTCTCCATTCATCTCGCACAAAGAGGGGGTCGGGGGAGGGTAGGTCAAGGGAGGGTGTACGGAGCAAGATCTGGAGCACTGGAGGGAGAGGCAGATGTGCTTGCGGGTAAGCGGCGGTGCGAGAATTAAAATGCAACTGGTCCAACTGGTGGCAGCGGAGGCTTGAAGATGGTGATGGCAATGGAGGCGGCGGCGAAAGTGATGACGATGTTATGTGAGATCAAGCGTGTCTATGAACGTGACTCATAATATTATGCCAGTCTGGGAAGAGCTTATAAATATACCATGTAATTATTTTAGAAGCAAATTTTTACTATTGTACAAGAATAGCACGATAAAAAGACAAAAGGATTAATTAAATAGTGTACATAATTAAATAATTAAATCAATTTTACGATAACAGTTTTCTTTTTCTTTCAATGTTCTAAGAATATTACTTATTGCTGCATTGTAGTCAATTCATCCTTGGTTTATGAAGGGAAAAAAAGATCCAGGTGATGTAATGATATGCTAATGGACGATGGAAGTATAATAAGGAAGCGTCGACACTACATCTTATGTAAAAGGATGCGGTATGGACATTCTTCTTCCGAATCACGAGCAATATCGGATCTCTGAATGCGCAGAGGAGGTATTTATCGAGGGGGAGACATCTGGGGAATTCCGACAATGAATGGCAGCGTCGGACGTGCCATCGACCCTCGACGCATAGAGTCGCGTGCAGTGCGGGGTGAAGCGCGCGTGTGTAAAAGAGGGCAGTGGAGGAGGCACACGCACACATGTAGAGCGATCAGCTGCTGACCATTGAAGCGAGTGAATTGGATGTGCGATGAGTGAGGGTGGAAGCATCTATGGCACATGCTCACCCCGCTGGGAATGGGGCGCAAGAAAAAAAGAATCTCATCCTCTCTAGTGGATGTAGTATCATTTCTCAAGGTTTTAGTCACCAAAAGAGTTTTTTTGAGCGCCGACATTTCACCAGTATTTTCAACAAAACACACTCCAACGTCTCTCACATTGGAAGAGCATTTACATTCGTGTACAAATTATCATGACCGAAGCTATGTATGAGAAGACGCGTATGCGCAAGATGATAATCATTACGTTGTAATTTGAACACGTGGAAGTACATAGCGTCTATCGATGTTTAAGTCTTTGAGGATTGTAAAAGTAGAGGAAATATTGGTATGTTGAATAAACTATTATTTAACTTTTTCTACTACTGAAAACGTCTTTATAATAAATAAAATAAAGGTAAATAAGGTCGTGTTTTAATTTATTTATTATTTAACAAGATACACATTTACTTTTAAGTGTACTGAGATGGAAAAAGTACAACCAATTAATTTTTGAAAGTACATATCAACTAGATCTATGGGAAAACAATTCTTTTTCTGCATATGATACAATATACATTGGTTTCAAGAAAATTACGATCTGTAAAACGTAATTAGAAAATGACAGTAAACAATTTTGATGGATACGACTTTAGGAAAATATGTCCCAATGCAGAAATCGCTGACGTTGAGCCCACTTAACGATTGTTGCCACGTAGTTACGACGTCGAAGAAGGAAGATAGGAGACGATGGATAATATCCAAAATTTCTAATAAAAATGATATTTCAACATCGTTAAGAGATTCGTAAAGAGGAGAAAGCGTACAGACCTGTTAACGTCGTCTAGCATTTTCTTGAGAGGGTTGGCGATGTTGTCAAGATGTCGGTACAAATTATGGCAAAAAGACTACGAAGCTAAGTTCGACTTATATTAATTTAAGATAGTCTTAAAACAATAAAAAAGATTTAATTCATAGTTACTACCGGGTCTGGATGTTATTTTCTTCATTAAATTAAATTCGTAAAATTAAATCCACCCATTTATTCAAACTCAATGAAAGTTACACGAATATTTTGTCGTGCACAGATATAAATCTATCAAATTCCCAAAATAAATAATTCTCATTATTGCCAATCAGCTAAATAGTTATTGTCCAACGAGGGTACAAACCTTACAGATTAAAATAAGAAGACGGCAAATGAATGCAGTTATTTCCCCTAAGTGCCAAAGTAGCCGTTCCTCGACCCACAGAATCATTTTACACCGATATGCATATAATACATATTGAAAGACCAGCACAGCAGCTAGAGTTCTGAAAACGTCGCGTGCAAAATGTGCAAGATATGGATTGGGTGGTTCGCCTAAAAGTAGCGATGTGCGTTCAGTGGAAATAAGAGGATGGGGAAAACAAGCAGACGGCTGAAAGGCGCACAGCGGCTGCTGCGGTGACAGCGCTCCCATTTCGCAGCTTGCACGTCTTCTGTTTACGCCTTCGACTTCCGGCCGATGGGAGCCTGTTTGCGATAAGCGAGAAAAAGAGTTAACTACCACCCGCAGCTTCCGATACTGCCCAAACTTTCCTGCTTGCCTTACCTGGGACATCGTCACCGAAGCCATTCAGACACCCGTATGGCTTAAGGCTTCCACAGCCCCCTACATTCACCTTTGAATCGTCTTCTCTGCCTCAATGTATTCTTATCCTTTTGATAGTGGTTATGATTTCATCAAATTGAACGAACAACACAGACAACGTTGCTGTGTCCTACCCTTACCTTTGCCAACCGGCACCCACAGTGAATACAGCAGTCGACAGATGATTTTCCAGAAGCGTCGTTCCTAAACCCAAATATCGATCGATGGGACAAAAGGTGAAAGTCTACACACTGCGATTCAATGTTTCATTCTCTTTGTTATGTTGATCTCACAGTTTGCAACGGTCGACAACATTATGTTCAGCATGCTTACCCTTCACTGTAAATTAAAACCCATTCGGACTCTGATGCCTTTCAAACTGTTAGATGCATCTATGAAGGTCACATTTGGATAATGAAGTAATGTAGCTTTTTTAAATTAACGGCGTGATTTTGAATACCTTTAAAGGATTGTGATAAAAAATAAATGAAATTAATTGATTTTAAACAAGGGAATGCTAAAATTAGTATTAATTATACTAAAATGACCCGAACTATATCTATCTGTATATACATATATACTTACGTAACTGGCAAATTCCTTAAGAGGGAATAACATGATATTGTAAGCACAGCCCACTGCAACTACAGGGCCAAATCACGGGGCCTCAGCCCGGCCAAAACTGCTATATTGCAAACATATTGTAAATAACAAATAAAGCCTTTTCAGTTCACTTCAATATATTTTAATTTTATTAGCTCTTTCACCTATTTCGTTGTATGTAAAAGGCATTGGAATTGTAATAAGATAGAACAGGACAATTCTTTTTATACCATTTACTCGCCAATAATCTTATTTTTCTTTTCAGTTTATTTATTTTCCACTGTTTATCTCACTTTTCCAGATCCTCAGCACTTAGCCATTACTAGCGATTATTTTGCTTCATCTTAAACATTTCTTCGTCTCTTTGTTGTTGTCAATGGATTCACACACATTAGCTGCCTTCGTGTCGTTGCGCGTTCCCCACACGCGAATATCCAGTGCTTCTACTACATAGCAAATTCTTCAAAATCTGAACTCAGAGTCATGTAACTTTGCCGAAAATTATGCAATATGGCTACCTAACACGAATTTCCAACTTCTGCGGAATCAAGTTATATCCAATAAATATTTATAGTAGTCACGAAAGCGACTAGTTGCCGTAAAAATACTATTTAATTACAAAACAAACTTAGACACAAGGTAATATTAGTTCCAAATGCTCGAAGCAGAACGAACAGAATAGCGCCACAAGTGCAAGTGCATTGAATTGATGGCCGATACTGGCGATAGATTTAAGTTTTCAAAAACTCCAATGTCCTGGCAACAAAACGCGAGTCACAAATATCATTACTCTTTTGGACGATGGCAAAGTAAAAGTGTTGGCTACACTGTGCACAAGCGCTATACCAAACATCAAGTCAATTAGATCGACAATATATAAATTAATTAATTAATAATTTATTGTCAAGAGAGCAGTTGTAAACTGCCTAAGACCACGTTGAGGACTATAAAGTAATTTATAATATAGGAATGTCTTTTCGTTCTCTATTAATCATGTCAAGATCAAAGTAATCGAGTAGAGTAGTTGCTCTTCTGGACCTTGAGAACACAGAAGTATGCGAAAGTTCTTATCAAGCTTGGCCAGTTTTTGGGTTGCTTGTGTTTACGCAAGTCGAATTTCAGCAAGTAACTCCCCAACAAAAGCATGCAGAAGTAAGCGTCACGTTTAGCGGGGGATGTTTGTAAGCAGTTGCTACAACGAAACATCTCCGGGAACCGAGCACGGAATGCCAGTGTTGGCCTTGAAGAAGAGAATCTTGTATTGTTTGTATGTGTTGTTTTCTTAGAAAACAATACGTCTCTCTATTGAGTCATGGTCACAAACAATTGGCATACTAACTTAGAATGGGACCAGTGCAATCTCCTCAATTTTCCGGATGTTGTTATTGCCAAACTACATTTGAAATTTAACATAATCATGACGTAATGCTGGAGTGAAATATTGGTGTCATAATTCAGACTTAAGGAATCAAATACTCATATTACGGAATCAAACACTCATTACGGAATCAAACGTTTGTTTTATTTTTTAATTCTATTTTTTTATTTATCACTTTTTTTTATTTATACGTTGTACATTATCTTACCTTGTGCGTCTCAGAATGAAAACACCGTAACGTTCGAATATTTAGGTTCAAACCAAAATTCTTGGACTCATTAATGCTACGAAAATTCTAATATGTCAACTGTTGTGAAATTATCACAAACGTGGAGAACCTAAGAGGGGTTGTTCACTTTGCTTCGGTTGTAACATTATTAATAGAATTTACTTACAAACATGATATTGTCATTATTTTACATCAAATTTAGCTACATAGATTCATTTGACATTATTACTAGGAGCAGTAGGTTTAATATTGTTAAACTGCAATTGGTAGGTTTACGTCCCTCTTCACCCTACACTTCCCTTTATCTTCTTGTTTTTGTTGTGTATAAGAACATTCATCTTGAATAAACCTAAAATAATCACTGCATTATGAAAATTCTTCGTAATAGAGACGAATCACTTTCCAAAAATTTGCTTCTTAATATGTTTCATATTAACTTACTACTTAAATTTCAACTAATTCACAACTTAAATTTCATATGAAAAAAGTTACTTTCCATAAACTCATAAGTTAGACTCATAAATAGCACCTTGAATTATTGCACATTTTTGTCTATCATAGATTTTGCCACCACCAATTTAGGTACTTATGCGCTTTAAGAATGCTAAATAGTGAGAAATTAGCATAGCAGGAAAAGATACGAAATGATTCAAATCTTGTTTAAAAGTAATTACAATGTCTCTCAATCTCTATGTTATTTCTCACCGAAATCTATTTTATTTTATTCCTCAAAATGTTCCCATAATTCTTGTACAATGCATGCAGTTCATTTTATTCCACATCGTTATAGTATTATTCCTACATTTCATGTTTTTACATTACATTAATAGTGAGTTTAGAACAAAATTAGGTGAAAATCATATTTGTTAATAATATTTTTAATAATATTATTAAAGATTTTTTTCATCCTAAGACGCGATATGTATGTTTTATAATTCTGTCTTTCCCATTACAATATTTAATATTTGTTAACTAAAGTATACATTTCATCATGTAATATGCACTTTTGTTTGTGTAAGAAAATAGAGTGTTTTAATTTACATAATAGTAAGACAGATAACTTATCTTAGGAGTTGTTTTAATATCGTTCAAAATTGCTCTACCTTACAAAAGTGTGAGGAGTTCCAATTCCTTGTCTCGATAGGATCTTTAAAGATCGAGGCCAGGTATGTTTTTACTTAGGACCTGCAAGTTAAGTGAAATTAGCTCAGCCACACAAAAAGTGTGAAATGTGCCGTAGAGAATCAAACGTGAAATTTTGGGCCGCACACGCTTTGAGCGTGAAAGAGTTTGATGGATTTTTCAGTCAGGTGTACGACTGCAATAATTATGGAAGGTTTCTTCATGTAGGATAAAGTGTTTATATAACACGGTAGTCGATTTTCTGCTCCAGATCGTTTCCAGCCTTGCGTAACTCTACTAAGATTTTAGGGGAATGATTTTATCTGTTCTTAATTTTATTTTTTATCTTATATGGCAAGGTGCTCCAAAATGACATAATTTTGCTACTACTTCTAAACTTAGGAAAGTTTAACTCTTAAAGTAAGACAGAATTTGTTATGAAATACAATACGTGAGAACTTTAGTATTACGAATAATACTAATGAATACTTAAGCAAAGTAATAAGTTAAATATATTAATATATTACAAATAATCATTTAAATTAAATTTTTCTATTATTTACACTAATTAAACATTAATTTGACTTGAATTGTCATCTCATTGTTGCATCAGCGAATGTAAGCACGTTTATATCTGCATTCTATTTATACACACAGTTGTATAGAAGTAATATTTTGTTTGTTTGTTTTTCTCCGACTACAAATTAATGTTATTCTTAGTTATTTCTAAATAAATAAATAAATTTAAAGTGTCTTGTAGTTACTCTTTATTGGTGTATTATTTTAAAAAAAATATGGTTTTGGTAATTAGCCTAATAGATCGAAGTAAATTTCCACGCAGACGCGACAGATTGTTGATTGCAAAGAAATTTTCTGGTGAAACGGACTCATTATTTTTTCTTGCCACATAATTATATTTTATTCGTATAACTGACCTACTACTGGACATTAGCCAATATTCGTAGAAGTTTAAACTGTATCTTCTTTTGTAAATGTGATGATGGAAATAAATTATTATTATTTTATTATATGTGAATAAAGTCAAGTAGGTACGTTACGTTGAGACTAATTCATGATAAAGAATTAAATTTTTAAATGAGCGATTGCAGAAAAAAACACAATTATTTTCAAATATTAACAAGAATTTAATTTTAGTACCAATTTGTAATTATTATTAAAAATAACGAGATATGTATGTACTTAAGGAATGAGATTTTGTCTCACGGACGGTGTGAGATAAAAATTGAGTTTCTATATCGCAGAAAATACAAGAATAAACTGAGTACTAATTGTACTATTTTCGTCCCATATATTATTCAGACATAGAAATAAATTACAACTTACGACCATTTTATGGACGATTATGATATATTTTGTGTTTTGATGACACACAAAGTATATCGTAGTTGTCCATGAAAAGATTGTAACTTGTGATTTATAATTAAAAGAAATTACGAAAACACCTCTAGTAGCCTCATAAAGATTCATGTATTTACAAATATTTATTTTGAATATTCTTTTGACGAGAATTACGCCAATGATTTTGATACTTTCTCATTTGTTCAGGAGTCTTTTCCCTCTCCCTATTCCGAATCACGAAGCTTCCTGGAGGTTTTTCCTAATCGACGAGACCGCGCGTGTTTTACAGGTTAAGGGAACGATTGGAGGTGGGATAGAGCTGATACAGCGGTGCAATGAAGCCTGAAGAACCCAGAGAACGGATTCCTGAACATCCTCACTTTAACACCCCCGTTTTTTCGCTTCTTCCATGTCTTCGAAGCGCGATTGAAAACACGATCATGACTGCCAACGTTGCCAGCATCAATACGGATATAGAAAGGCTCTGACTGACTACACGGTTATATATTTTCAATTTTTATGTCAATTTTGTTTTCAAGTTCCAAAATCCTCATTGACTAACTGAAAATTTGTAAATTAATTCGAACATACATAAATAGTAGAAGATAGAAAAATGAATAAAATCTAAACAACACATAGATGTCATATTGAGATCGAAAATATTCCAATCTTCTAATTGTCTTTATGTTCGGGAAGTGAGACGAAAATATTCCATAAAATATATTTGGCTTTTAATTCTGACTGGTGACACTAGGTCTTGGTCTAGGATAAGCTACGATTTTTAATTTTACAGCGACACCTCATATATAATATCTAGATGACCGGCTCTACTTTAGATGACAATGATATACATGAAAGAAACAGAACACATGGTTTGTTTTTCTCGTAAGAATGTTGAAAACAGTGTCAATCGACGAATATTTCCAGGTAAAAGTTGACACAATAATTTCAATAAAAAATTACTTTGCAGAACTTGTACCATGGATTTAATTATTAATTAATTACTCAACTCATTACCAATTACACCGCGAAATAACAGTTTGATTCAAAATTATTTTCTATATTCCAATACAAAATTTCTTAAACTTGTATTAAACAAAATGGGACCATGTTAGATTGATTTTTCATTACAAGTCTCCTCTGTTAACTCTTCAGAAATCGGTTTTCGGTTGAAAATAACTTTCTTTCTATTTGAAGTTAAAACCGAATACACCACCCAACTATAATGGTCAATATCCGATTATTGTTACATTGAAATGAAGAAGCTGTTAAATTAAGAATACCACAATGATTATCTATGCAAAACTCTCTCTCATGTGCGATGTCCTTCGTGGCTCCCTAATAAGTGATTCGGCCTTCTAAATCTTTCGAAATTCAAGCACTTTATCATCATTGCTATTATATTAGCGCGAGAAATTCTCTCTAACCTTGCCGCCCTAGTGATTTTGTTCTCATTGCTCCGACTGTATTCTCGACGGTGACGGCGGCGGCGCCGCGCGACTGCCAGGCCGCCCACGCGCCGTACGACGACTGAACATAAACCCATCACGCGCACCAAAACAATAACCGTGTAATTACAAAACGGTTCCGCCCACCCGCGCCGCCTTTGCCGGCTCCCCGCCACCCTTGTCAATCCCCGTTGTTCCGACGCCTCCACCCTAAACCGTCACCGTTCACTTCCCGCGAACGCTTTCGTGCCTACCAATCCCACTCCATGGACGCTACCAACTTCCCTTTGCTTCTTCGGCTAATAATAGTAATAACTAGCTGAGTATCATATTCACAGTAACAATAATTTTGTGATTTTTGTCAAATATTATTTCCCATATCGCTGTCGATGTATCTTGTAAGTGTTAATCATTAACGACTAGCTGAGTACCTGGGACTTTGTTCGCGTGAATTTCAGTAACTTATTCTTTTTCACATTGATATCCAGTAACAATGTTATCTATTAATGGTGAAGGTTCGATAGTATTGGTGTGTATTAATCACTGATGTAATTGAGAAAAAGATTTTAGAAAACACCATTTTCCCATTTCACCCCCTTACGGGTGAATTTTCGTAAAATTCTTTCATACCTGACATTTTCGATAATTTTTACATGTCATATATTTTCCATAGATATATAATTTTTATATAAAAAGAAGATATCTTTGTTGTCATTTTGATGGGGAGACTACTCAAGTCAGTTTCCCATCGCCGTTTACCCCACGCGCTCTGAGAAGTCATAGTGGAAACGCGGGCGAATGATGTGACGTGCGAATGAGATAAGGGGTGAAGTGATGGTGGAATGAAAAGGATGGAAAACGGGCATATCCCGAGAATATCCGCCGCGAACCTTCTTCGTCCACCTCTGCTTGGATTGTAACCAGAGTCCCCGGAGGTAGAAGGTTAGTGCGCTATGTACTGCACCACGGGTCGCCCCATAGAACTACCTCACAGTTTAGTGCGAGAACAATTGTAGAGATTGCAGCACTTCTACGGCTAATTTTAATACAAGGTGTTCTCCGAATGGATTCATATGATTTTAAGGTGGTAAACGGTTTAATTTATTTTCCCTAGTCGAATTTTTGTAAAGTTTAGCCTTGCACTCTCCAAAATTGTGAAATATTTTCACATGAAGGGCAGATCAAGTTGTGTAGTTGTAGAGGCAAGTTGGAAAAATACCTCACACTTCGCGTTTTACTTATTGATGGCGATCACGATCTAATTTAAAGATTGCGAAAGCATTTATTCGAAATGTTCAAATATGGATGCATGAACCGTTTTAAAAATATTGTCTCATTATGGAGTGAGCCCGAAATTTTTAAAAAGTATTTTAATTAAGATTTATAATTTCAATTTTTAATGCTATTGATCAAAAAAAGTACATAAAATTAACGGTATAATCAAACATTCCATGATATTTGAATGCATACCCATGAACCGTTCTCGAAACACGTTCTTATTAAATTTTCTTTCTTTCGAAACGCAACGTGGTACTGGTTTGAGGAACTAAAATGTGGACATGTAACCTTTATGTTCGTAATTCGTTTGTGTTATTGTGTATATCGATATCCTTAACCACTTCTTCAATAAAGATGACACCAATTTAACTAACATACCCTTATGCAGCGACTTTTACAAAAAACTATATTTGAGCTTCAGTCGCCCATGGAGATCATAGAGGAACAAACTATTAATCAATAAAATTTCAAAATACTTCACACTCTTAATATAATATTAAATATATAAACTAAATACTTAAAAAATCAAACTTATTTTCATTAAAGTAACTAATATTTTCTGGGAAAATTAAATCTGCATGCCAATAAAATTAACTTCAATGTCCTTTCCCCGTTTTATACAACTTACCAAACTGAAATGAAGCATTCTAGATGACCCCTCAAAATTTGAAGTCGTACGAATAAGCCCCGAGACGAGAGAGAAAAAATACTTTTGACTGACGAACAAAAAATACACACTGAAACAATTCATAAAATGATAGAGAAAAATTAATTTCCCTTATTTTCGAGACGTCGAATCGTCCAACGGTTGCCCGCATAGAAAGCAACATGCTTTGTGACATCATCGCTTCTCGTGAATGTGAGATGAAAGAAATTATTGTGGAAAATGAGGGCTCAAAAGTCTACGATTCTTAGAGCACGGCTATTGAAGGCGTAAAATTGCACTTTTTCAATAAGTTCATATACTTCCTAGACAAATTACGAAGTTCAATATTTAATATAATTTTTCATTTAAGTAATTTACTTATTTTGAAAATAGAATGCAAAATGAAATATATTTAATAAAGATATGTCACAATACTCGGTTCATTCATTGTCGTTAGATTATTAATATAGAGAAAAAATATCACTGGAACTTTGCAATGAAATATGAGTGATTAATAATGATTATAACTAAAATACATTTCTATCATTAATCTCAAAAGATATTTGACATCGTAAATTCTTATTTCGGTTTAAATTTTAATCTCGAAGTTAAAAGCAAGAAAATGAGAAAATTATTGATACAAGACTAAACTTAAAATATATTTTGTTGTAATAGATGAAATTTACTTCCCGAGTATAAACTCCACCGAAAATAGACATTTGCCTAAATTATTTTCAGATATTTAAAATGGATTTTAACAGCACTAGAATTAATTTCAAAAGGAAAACAAATTAATAAGCAAAATGAACCCTATTGATTGCACTACCTTCGTGGCAAGTTAGCCCCCATAAGTACAAAATAGTCATTTGTAGGAGTTTTATTATATGCTTTCCTAAATTTAATGCTTATACCTATGACATATTTGACTCGTTTAATACTAACCAGGGAGGAAAGAAACTACAAAAAGTTCATTATTTAGTGCTCCTTGACTTTGTGAGCGGTGGAAATAAAACAGTGATTACATGTATACACGCAGACTCCATATACTATTTGTGACTGCAACTACTTTAGAAGTGTCATCGTATACCACATTGTGGAAGAAGGGTCATTAAAGAAGCTTTGTTATCCGGTCAATGCGTTAGAAGATGTGTAAAGCGTCACTGTAGTAACTGCTCCGATGATTGGCTACGAATTTACAGTAACAAGTTATGGTATTAGGTGAGTCACTTGAAGCAACCACATACGTATAGAAAAATCAGTTTTATGTACAAAATTTTGCAGAGAAAAGCTTTACTGATAATGGGTGAATATTTATTTTCCGTATGTGATACATATAATGTAGAAGATTATATGAAATGACAGGAAAGAAAATTGAGTACTGAGATATATTTTGCAATTGAGATCAACAAAACTATTTTTTGGAGTCGTCAAAATTTTGAAAACGAATTCCTCCCTTGCTGGCTTGAGAATACCTATCTTAGAATGTATGTCTTTTTACTCTTATCATTAACAATTTTCCTACTTCTGTTACCGATGAAGAAATATTTGCAGTACCTGTTCCACTTAAAAAACTTAAGAGTGCGAATTCACGATATATTATTTGTATAGTGGACTCAAATATATTGAACACTGAATAAATGGAATTTTTACTTAAGTTACATGACTATTATAAAAATGTTCCTCAAAAATATAAAGTGTACATAATTTGAAAATTAATTCAATTTGTGTTACGCGAGATGCGTATGTAAAAATATTAATGAAGAAGATGGAGTATGTTTCTGCCATGAAAGAATATTGAGATAAAACCATATATTTTACCGGAAATCAAATACTGATATTATTCTGGGGAACTGCTTTCATTGATACAATATACCTAAAAACCAATCAAATTAAAATATTGATTAAATTTTGGGACCTAAATCCTTCATGTTATTTCTTTCATGTGAAATCAATGTCATATTTTGTAAGCTGTGATTTTATCATGATGGAGTACTCGAATTTTTCGGTAAAGCAATAAATTTGAAAAAAATCATGAAGGTGAAACATATAAAACAAATATTTGATCTTCTGTTTACTTATTGAATATTTTTTATCACGTTCTTATTCCCTCTACGAACACGTTCTTCCACAGTTAAACATTACATCAATGAGTCCGTTAGATGTTCCGGGATTTAATCATCCCACCCTCCATAACCACCCCGCCAACTGTTCAACCTCCCGCAACATAAGACACCATCCATGTTAATGTCTCAACGCACCTGCAATTATTTAGTTAAATCACTCCAATGTATCCCAGACTCACGAACTCAAAACCTATTTTCTACGCCTACCCTCAGACTGGAGCACTTCCGGGATAGATTTATTCTTCATTTAATTGAAGGTCCTGGGTTAAATCCTCGTTTCCAGGGAAGAGCGATGTTCGGGAAGGGAAGGAGTAGTTAAGGATGGCGCGTGCAATTTTTGAACGACGACTGTGGGAGTCGCGACTACGGAACGGAGTGCATGGATTCGGTCCTGATGTACGGGTCTTCTTGAGGCCGGTCGGGTAATTGCTGGGCGTACAAGTAGAGAAGCCGACTGGCGATTAAGCAAATTACGCTGATGAGTGGCGAACGAAGAACTAGAGAAAGAGGAGAATTGAGGATGAAGGAAAGTCAGAAACCGTGAGAACGTGTTCAGGTCGTGGTTGAAATGTAGGTCTGGGGAAGGCAGTATGGTTCAGTTGCTTTGTGGATTGGATTGTGAAAAAAGTTTCATTTATCAGGAAAACAATACTGAATCCGCTTATCTTCGTGTGACAGGAATTAAAGTTTACTAGCACATGTCATAAATGCTAATACATTACACTATGTGAAAATTTATTATTATTAAATCAATTGAGCATCTTCTCATTTTAAAGCGTTTCTGAAGTTGGAGTTATTAAATAAACATGCATGATGCTGACCAAATGAAAAATCATATGTTCTGAAAATATGAGATGCATTTGTTCTAAAAACAAAGTTAATCATTCCAGATAATCTTGAGGAATCACACATGGCTTAGAAAAAAACATTAATGACACGCGATTGCTAGTACAAATTAAGTCCAAACTGTTCCTCTGATATTTTAAGAGAGATTAACATGGATTCCGCATGGTTTACTTCTTCCTCTGCATGGTATAACCTTGTGACGTCATGGAAGTTATCATACTATACTTTTAACCTTGATGGACCAATATACGGCAATAAACTCGTTACGTTTCCAGAAATATACTTCACAATTTTTAGGGTAATAATTAAAAATAAATGTCAAGTTGTTCACATATCTTATAACGAACATGAACTATATGTTTCATTTTCACACAGTTACCTAGATTTGCATGAAATTCTCCGTCTGTTTCCGTAAAAGTCAGTGAGAAATTAGAACAAATTTCATTAATTTAATTTATTTGCTATTAATAAGTATGCATCCACTGAAAATAATCTAAACTAAACTCAACAGTTATTTTTATTTCTCATTTGCTTTAAGGTCTATACAACGACATTATTACCGCACCACTAACTGGAGTTCAACTGGAAAACCCGTATGTTAAGAAGTACAGCCGATGTCACCATTTTGGAATTCCATCAGCGCTCCCTTTTAGCAAAACAGTAGCAGCTTGAACGCACGTTGAAGCAGCGCTTCTTTCCGATCTGCATAATGCGACTAAACATACATAATACATCTAGCACGTTGCTCCCTATCCAATTAGTTCTAGATGTTGTTCATAGATGCCGTTAAGGAAATTTGTATGTTCATGGGAACCAAATATCTCGCAAATGTCATGATGTTTTTTTTCTAGAGAAAAAGGTTGATAGATTAATTCTGGATCTTACTAATGCTAGATATAATACTAATATTATTACACACTATACCATTTTCTCGAATTTTTAAGTAAAATAAATACATATATATAGCGCCATAATAATAAATATAAATATTAATGACGCTAAACAATCAATTTATTTATTTTATTAAAAATCTATCTCTATAGAAGCTACAGAAATTATTATATTCATGTATTGTTATAATAGTACATTGAACACTCACGTTTAACTTACTCTCACTTCATAAAATTTCCAAATACGTAATCATTGAACCAAACAAAAACGTAGTACCAATAACGTAATTATTTAAACAAACTTCTATTCAAACACAAAAAATTCATTTATTCGAAAAGAAAAGAAAAGAAAGAAAAGAAAGAAAAGAAAAGAAAAGAAAAGAAAAAAAAGAAAGAATAAATATTCACTGGGCTTACGAATAATCAGGGATACGGGGATGGGGAGAATCTGGAAAAGTCTTAATTTGTGTGTATTTTGGCACCGACACGGATATGTATTTCGTCTCTCGCTATAACTACTCACTACTATACTCGCGGAAGGTAGCTGCTTAAAATATGCGGAGTGTAGTATGGAAGCGATTAGCTGGCACACAAATATTTTAGAACATGTATGGAGGCATGTACCGAAAATACCAGCTCAGATTTTCGATCCAATGGATGGGGTGATCCGAGCCGATGGAATACCGCTACACGTAAGGCTACTTAGGAGAGCTTATGATACGAGTACAAAAACCAAGAAGTAGTAAGAAGTGACCGGGGAATCCCCCATCGGGAGCTTGGAAGTCCCTTTGGAATTTACAATGTCATAATGACCGAATGTAATAAGCAGCTACCTTGCGCGAGCTTCGCAATACTCCATCAAGCAGTGGCACAATAATTGGATGAAGCCCTGAATCGATGCTGGCAGCTCCGCTAACCTCGCGATGGACAGTGGCACTGCCCTTCGTGGGTCACTTGATCACATCGTTCTTCTCATGAAACTACAGCGGAGGGGAAAAAAACGAAATGAGATGTGAGGAATGCATTGCCAGGAAATGTACAGAGAATGCTCAATAGTCCTCGCAGCGAAAGAAAAGTTACCAGATGTAACCAATGGAGCGAAAGTGCGGAGTTGTCATATGTCTGCTGCGGGGGCTGGCACGGCGTTGACGCAGACGGCACATCTCCCTCGCAAACCGTTGAAAACTGGTGAAGGCTTTGTTCTTTCACCCAATGTTTAGAAATGAAGCTTTCTGTCCGTCACAGTTGGCATATCAATTACTGCCGGTTCTACAAATGTACTCGTTAGCATCCACACGTAAATTCACTGAGATTCTGCTGACAGGAGTAAATCACCCACGTGTCTACAGCGAGAGGAAGAGTCGGTAATCTCGTAATATTGGCATATGTTCTTTGACTTTCACGTGGTCTTCAGGCTCCTTCCTAATCCCTTTTCTTTCCTAGCAAGCACAGTAGACATGGAATGGGGATCGCATACAATTTGAGTAGGCAGATGGATTGATTTTTTATTTCATTATTTGCATTTAATTTTGCATTCATGTTTATCTTCAACGCCATGGAAATATTCAACAGACACCATTTGTAAGACAATAACAAAAATTCCACTTTATAGAGAAATATTGTCTCGAAGTAGTGATTTCACTTGATGAATCCAGAAGGATAGAATAGAATAATTAGAAAACTAGAATTCACAAGCAATAATAATGAAAAATATTCTGTAGAGTAAATCTGGAATAATCGCCTTTCGTTGGATGAATCTCGGAAAGATTCTTTAATGAATGTAGACTGTAACTTGAAGAAAAATGAATAGTCCGGACATTCCATGATAAATATGGTTACATTTCAGTCAATGTGTAACATAGAAATAATCAGAAAACATCACATAGAAGAGTACCACTATAAAATGCATGCTATATAAAATTTATTTTTAAGAAACGACAGAAATTATACAGAAAACGGGAAACAATTATGAAGCAAAATAAAAAACCTTCGTTACGAAATTACCTTCGTATATTACAATATTGGACCTGTACAGTGAAGTAAACAGGGATACGTTATTATTTTATCATTCTTTAAATTATGGTTGTTTTAAAAAGTGTTTGTTTAGTAAAAAAAATCCTATTATTTACTTGAAAATTTTAAGAGAAACAATTTTTAATTGCTAAAACAATCAGATACTCCAACATCATACTCTAACTTGGGCCATAAGGCATTTCGATAATGATTATGATCTTTGAAATGTGCTTAAAATGTTGATACTTTTGTAGCGCACCTGACATAACGCTCAATTTTCGGTGATTAGTACTTTGCTATATGATTAGTACTTGGTAATTCGCTACTCCTCTTTAGTTCACCATTTAATTGCCAACTACTTTTTTATTACTTCAAAATCATTTTAAACTTGCAATGAATGTTGAATGTAAGAATGTTGCATGTTCTTAATGGAGAAACATTTCAAGGAAAATGCAAACTATTCAAAACAAACAATTATGGAACATAACTATGGCACCTTGATACAATCCCAACACACACAACTAGGTATAAACATAGATTTTCTGTAACTCGCAACACGCTTTTACAGCAAAATAGGTAAAATATTCTCTGCTCAACACTTCGAACTTGGCAAACAAGAACTTCCCATAAGCTGAATAAAATGAAAACTTCCCAGGTATTTTTTTGATCCCCCATAACCATGTTGCAGGTCGCACGCGCACCAATATTAACATTATTGGAAGCATACAACACTAATTGTATTATCAATCATTTGTAATCTTGTAATATTGTACACCAAATCTCAAATGTAAAGGTCTTCCACGACAACCAAAGGCTATTACAGCCAGTTTTGGAATAAATGAAAAATAAATAAAAATAAACATGAGTAAATAAAACTAAGGCTTATTTTGAATATTCTACAAAACTTCAGTGCTCTTATTAAGGACTCCTTTATGTTCTGATATCTGAAAATGGTGTACGAACATTTAGCAGATACTATTCGAGTTCCGAAAAATGAAAAAAAAAAAATCATTTGACTAATGCGTTGTCAGGACCTCTCCACACTCACGAACTTATTAATGAATGGTCTACTTTTTCCATTTCAGTAGGTCAAAGTATTCTATGACTTAAAGAATATTATCGTGATCTAAATAACACTAATCATTCCCGTCATATTCTCGCGAATTAACATTTTTTCAGTAACACGTGTAAAGCATGAGAAGAACGATAGATAATGATAGAAAAATAGTGAACAAGATAGACCAAATCCAACAATTTAGTCTTTCATTTAAAAAAAAGATCTAAACAGAAAATTTCTTCTTTTTTGTGGGGATTTAGGGCTTGTCGACATCGAGGTAATTAGAACCCTAAAAACTTGTACAGGTAGGGAAAATGTAGTTACGCACTAGGGAGAGCTAACATGACTCTCCCCGCGTGTGGGACTCGCCGAATGACTCGACCATACCCACTAAAAACACTCCTGAATTACAACTCAAAACTCAAATATCAACATATCTCAAAACATTACATATATCATAAAAAATGGAGAGAAAGAAAGAGGAAAATGAAAGATACCCGAGCGTCGGGATCGAAAAGAACAAGAGGTGACCAAGGGAGGTCAGGAAAGAGAAAGGAAGGAGCCTTGCACAAGTAAGTGGAAGTAATGCCAGACTCAACTCGGGGTCCCGTATTTGCCAAACACGTACTTACTAGATGTAAGTCCCCTGGGGAGAAAATTTCTAACTACCTTGACCTTATGTAACATGGTACCCCTGACTTTCTGAGATATGCATGTAAGGAGGTGAACATTAGCTAAACTCTCCAGAAGTAAAACACTATTTTCATGATTATCCATGATTGCTGGAAAATGTTTACGTACATACATTCCTCGTCTTCATATACGCTGCTCAAGTAAATACTATGTGATATGCGGTTGTTAAACTCGCAAATCATATTATTTATCAAATAATGAGCATTATGCTTTGAACGTGGATTCTGCAAGGAAGACTTAACTTATTTGACAACTTCCATTCATGTTGTAGTAAATAATCAGATGCGCAGTAGATATAATTTTTAAAAATTTGCATTAAGATGGGAAGAGCATTTCAAGTTAGTCAAATCTCCGAGATGTATAATTGTTTTCTATATTCTAATTGTTATAAAACACAATAATAATAATAATAATAATGATAAAATGATTTAATTTATATCTATCGATTAATAATATAGTACAAACAATATTCAGGAACTCGCTTGACTCGTTTGAAATGCACAAAAGCGTGTAAAAACATGACTGCCGAGCTCAACTGCTTGGTAATTTATGCATCTCACCACAGAAAAAAACGTCGGGTGACCTATAGATAAAAGTGATGTAAAAAAGCACAACGGAAAATTTACTAAAAATCAAAATTAAGATCCACCACTTTCCTGATTTAAAAGTTAGTCTTATTTTGAAAATAAGGTTTTTTCCTCCATAAGGCGCAATGTATTTCAACATCAATTACAATAGGAAATTATCGCATTTAAATGGCCGGTGAGGTATGTTTTTCTTGTTGAAATCAGAATAAGTACAAGTTACTCTGTTTACATACGCCGATTTGTGATATTTTAGTGATTTAATTCTACCTGCGCTAGTGCTACCTTAAAGGTGTCTTTTTAGTTTAAAATATTTCGGTTTATTCACCATGCTATTTTAAAAAATATTAATTTCTCTAACACGTTCTTGATAGTATTTTCTTCCAGAGTTTCTTCCAGAGCCATAATTATGAACGACTTATTTTCTCTTGAAGAGGCATCTATAACAATAAAAAACAATAAATTTGCTTGTCATAGAAAACGTTTCAAGCAAAGAATGGAAATAAAGTTACAACTTCAAAATAAACCTACAACGTACATTCTACAGGTTCATGGTGAGATAAAGTCGCAAGCATTGAGGAAGATGTAAACGCCATATAAAGTAGGAACCTCATAACAGATCTAGGAAAGATACAGGTATTTACAACCAATCCGCCTCTTTCTGTGAGAGGTCACTGTTCCTGTACAAGGGAAATGTAGAAATTGTCTTGGAGAAAATTCCGCTGAAATGAATTATTTGGACCAATCTTTTTGCTCCAATGAAAATTTAACTCCCTTGAATAATGAGTCAAACCTGCGGTCCACTCTGTTTCAATTATCCGAACTTCCCTGTGCCTACGAGCAATAAAGATATATAAAAACAATTCCTTCTGCGTCGTTGGTTAACAAGTTCGATTCCTAACGTCTCCTGAGATTCAAAAACTAATAAAACATCGACTCTTGGCCGTGAATTGAGAACGTCGAGGCATTCATAAGCAAACAAAGCATGGCAGCGATTCAAAGCGAGCGAGCACTCGAGGCCAACGAAGCTGCTGCTATGCTGGCTCTGAGACATAGCCCACTTTGCATGCCGCGTCCCGTCGCGTCGCTCGCTAACGTCTGCGCTGGAGGACTCATAATTCGGAGGTACTCCAGGCCGAGATCTCAAGGAGTTGCCGCGCCGAAGCGAGCCGGAAGCAAGGGGCATGCAAAGGGAAAATAAGGGCAGTGAAGGTGAGTGCAGCTGGAGGCTCTTGAGACGCTGTTGCAGGAGGCCGGTGAGCTTCTTGAACGAGTGACGTAGGAATGATTTTTGAGGTTATGCGTTTCGTTTCTGATCTTAGATATGTGCTATTGTCATCGCCACGGTTAATGACTTACGGCTGCGCAGACGAAGACATAGATACCTTCGCATTGATGACAAATTTTTTATTTCTAGCAACTGTTTACATGGCTTCCTGCACTTTGGCAATGTTTAGAAAAGACTAGCCTGCTTCCAATTCTCTTATCAAGCAGTAGTTCGTCGAGGCTTGCTTGTACAGATCCTACATTTTTCTCGTGTGTTTCGAACATCTTTAGGTCACATCGAAAATTAACGGTTGATTATTCTACCACAGTAGTAACCAAAATATCTAAGAAATTAATCAATCTTCTGTTCATTAGAGCGCTGAAGAGAGAAATGGCTTCATTGGCTGAACACGTGTATTGTAAGTACTTCTGCGCACACGAAAACCACATACCATCATCCAAGGCCACTGCTACAGGTAATGTCCATGTTTTCATCCAGGCGGCAGTGCATCCAGGCAAGTTGAAGAATAATGCGGGTAACGCCAACTTGTTAAGGAAGTAAACAATACTAATGGCAATTTATTTGTCGTAAGTATTCGAAGTTACGGTTACACTTGTATACATGTTTGAGTGATTTGTATGAGGTACATGTATCACAATTATTCGAGTTGTAACAGCTCAGAAACTTCTACCTCATACATTCTTATACGTTTATACTTGCCGATTTGTATCAGGGAACTCTCGGTATTTGTATCAGGGAAGCACGCGAACTGATATACTAATATACTAAAGAAATAAACTAATCAAAATGTTTGTTTGTTTAACCCAGCCTTTTCCCACTTCATGTGGGGTCGGTGAATGGGTATGGGTATATGATGCTTCATTTGGTTTTGGCTGGGGAATAGGGTGCTGTTGATGATGCCTGCCTCACCTATCCTGAACCCCGAGAAAAAGTGCCGCGAACACCGCTCCGTCCACCACCTCGGATTCTACTTGGATCGGACCGAGTTTGAACCGGCGTCCCCAGAGGTAAAAAAGGCGAACGCGTTAGGCACTACGCCACGGGTCGCCGACAAATAAACTAATCATAACTTACCTAGTTAATACAATATGTACTAGTCACCACTTAAGTTTGCAGGAGTCAGTAAACTATGAGAAAAACTAATGACAACTATGATATAACCCACAAAGAACACAGTCACTGACGAAGAACCCAACTAAATTGTAAAGAAACATGGCGGGGCGCATACTGGCCATGGGTTATGTCATGGGTAATGCCATGGCTTCCTACATTTACCAGGCTGGAGTCCAACGCTTGACAACACCGGTCTCGTAGGTCGGTCGGCCGGACAAAGAGAAGCTCAAAGAGCTAACACGTTTATATATTTAGTCTTCAATATCATAGAAGCTTAGAAAATATACCGCGACCACATTAAATAAATAATTAATTTAAGTTCAGATTCATTTTACACGAAGAATATGAATGCGTAAGCACTCCATTCGCTGAAATAAAGTTAACGTATTTAACCAAGCCGGCCAACGGTACACCGTTGCCACATACTACATGTTCCGACCTGGTAATTGTAGGAAGCCATCGTTATGCGCATGCTTATACGTGTTTGCGACTTGTATGAGAGACGTATAAATCCTCAATGAAGCTCATACAAAATATTTTGGGATTTGTCCGAGGATCTGTCGCGCGACATGACAAAGGGTAACTACGGCCCTAGCTCACACAAATATCTCATGCATGTATACAAGTGTAAACGTACATGAAGAAATATCCGAATATCATAGCAGACTCTCCGGTTTCCCTGGATATTATACAAAACAAACTTGAACCTGATGGCTTCACCTCCGCCTTGCCGTTGTCAATCTAGTCGAATTTATTTGTGATTCTAAGGATGGTTGCTTTTTAAGAATAGTAAATGTGTAGTTTGACCCGTAGTTTGTAAAAAAAATTAATATTAAAATATGTCACATGTCTGTCACCTTAGACGCCACTGAACAGAGGCTTCCCGCTCACAGGGCCCTCAAATCTTTTTCAAGGTTCGCCGTACCACTCAACTCATTACTTCGACATATGGAAAATGGGCGAGAGAATGACAGGAGTTAGGAATTAATAGAACAAAATTAAGATACGCTACATAGGGAATCATATATTTCCATCCCTCTAAGTTACTTTACAAATAAGTGTTATCACTCGAAAAAGTTGGGAAGTGTACTTGAGATTTTAGAATAATTTGTTCTGGTTCATTACTACTCAATCTGTTAATGATTTCTAATTAAATTGTTCCAATAGCAAATTAATCGGTTGGGGAGGAGGGGCTAAGGGCGCCATAACCACTCTAAACATTTTTGACATTAATAATTTAATTGTATATGCTAAATAAATAATAAATAAATTTATTGTCAAAAAACAGTACAAACTGCGTATGACCACGTGGAGGGAAAAAAAACTAATTTACTCTCCGGAAGCAAGCAAGGGACCATCCCATCAATTCCGCTCAAGGGCCCTAAGGCAGAGGCGGATTCAAAAAATTCAGCAAAAATTCCTAGATAAGATAAAAAGTTAACTGCGAGTTATAATACTAATAGAATGTTAATATGTTTGTAATTTTAAGCAAAAAATTACATGTAAGTTATTATCGAACTATAGATTATTCTGAGTATAGTGCTTAAAAATTGAAATAACACTAAATTCACGATTTATTGTTACAATAGACCCGCCCCTAGACAAAGCCTAGAGAACCTGTATGATAAATCCGCCTCTACCCGAAGGAAAACCAGAGAAAAACCCGGTTCTGTAGTTGCTATATTCTGTAGTTGGTACGTTTGCCATAATTATGAACAACTTATCTTCTCTTGAAGAGGCATCTATAACAATAAAAAAGGGAAAAAAAATTCTAGCTTATATTACCCCCTTCATCAAAAGATCTATGAATGATACAAACCCAAATGATAGCAGTAGCTATGATCTCGTTACCACAATTGAAGAGATTGGAAGAATCATTTAACACTTCGGATGTGATATTGTGCTATGCTACAATTTGGAACGATGTCCTTGAAACATAATGAGCGACGAGTATGAGTGGAATATTTGAGTTTAAAAAAATAGGGGTGGGCCATTGTTGCTTAACATATTCACCAGTAACAAGCAATCATGTACACTTAAATGTCTTCACTAGTTTCGCTAGATCTTAAAAAAAAGACAATTGTTTTTGTAGAGACGGATCAAGATTTTCCAATGACATGACGTAAGTATCTACAGCCAAAACTTCCCTTTCCGATAACATGATAAGTTTCTTTATTTATGAGAAAATCTTTCAGTTTCTGTTTTTGTCACAGAACAGTCAAATATGAACGGATTAGCCTTCATTCAAGGTTTACGAAATACCTTAGTTTCAAAAAATTTATAAATAGGGCTAATAAGATTCCCCATGTATATGAAATTTGAAATTGTTTCCACATTTTTGAAATCAGGTATCATTAACACGCGTCATCACTGATGATAAAATCGTTGTAAGCAATGTTATGTAAGGGAAGATTTTTAAGTGCGGCTTTTTGGCAAAAAGGCGTAATTTAGGTATAATTAATTTGCAAAAAAGACAAAAGATAGTTACGGACATAATCGTTATTAACACACAGCAAATCTGAAGCCACTCGCAATAGAGCTGATTCTAAGCTCTATAAAACAATAAAAAAACGGTTCCACTTTCCAGAAAAAGACTTTTGCTCGTATGTTCTAAATGAGTTACACCCCAGAGTCGTCTTAGAAGAGTAATAAGATTTCATATTCATTAGAGCCAATAACGACTTACGATTTTAAGAGTCATAACACCACTTAATGAGACTTCTATTTTAACAAAGTGACCGCATTATGAAGACAAAAAAATATGACGTTTCAATAACCGTCATTGCGTGAAGTGAAAACAAACTGCTTCTGATGGTAATAATAAATTTTTTATTTTGTTAGATTACTGTATAGCTTAGCTAAATAATTTATATTTACGTGGGAATAAATTTTGCTATTTCTTATTTTCTAAATTATAGATTATTTCAAAATAAACTTCCTATTTTGAATTGACAATTTTTGAGTTATCTCTTGATTTCCTACTCCCCACTCTCATTTTAAATGTTTCTTTCCATTTTACCGTACTTCTTCATTGACATATTTTACTGTTTTTATGTACATATGAAATTATCATACATCAACTCTGAAAATAAGGGAGATAGCAATAAGTGTCTAAAATATTTTGGTATATATTCGCCTCTAAATAAGCATTTATTGAGTGACTCCTTTTTGTATTTCTTCGTAAATATTATACGTATTGTGGAAAGTATCTTTACTTTATAAATAGTACAAATTGTGAATTCATATACTTCTCATTTGGTTTTTCTTTTTGTAAAGACTCGCCTTTATCTTCTCAACTGAAGGAAGCCAAACTATCATTCAAAATCACAATTTTCATATATGCTATGTACATAAAAATACGCAGATTGTTCTTTTTTCTTTGCTTTCACGAAAATGTTCTATTTTTGGAAGATTTGCACATCCTCTAAATATTCCAATTCATCAGGGCTTTTCTTTATATATACCAAATTTCAAAACCAAAAAATAACTGCCTTTAACGAAATTTCTGCTGAATTCTTTCTCTCACACCGTAAACTTGTGGAACAATACCACAACCAGTCTAGATCTTTCTATAGCTCTCCTATCCTCCTGCAACTAGAGACGCGTTAACGGGCGGCACGCGCCTGCCACCAAAAGAGATCTACTTCCGGCGCTCGCAAAGAATCGCGTAACAAGGACGCGGCGACGGGGCGGGGCTCAAGGGAGGTGGCACGCGCAGGGACGACACGAGGCCCAGGTGCGGGCGGTTGATTTCTTAACCTTCGCCATCTTCGCTCGCCCACCCATCACGGGAGACGGCAGTTGGGCTGGTGGTGAAAGCACTTGAAACGTCTCCAGACACGGCAAGAGGAAAGGAGGGAGAGAGAGAGAGAGAGAGTACTTGGCGCAGTGGTGGGAAAGGAAGTGAAAGCGAACGGATTCAAAGGGCTCTCATGAGTCATGCTTCTGATCCAAAGGACACGATTACGACTTCA
The DNA here is from genome assembly GCA_002313205.1 of Laupala kohalensis. Lineage (NCBI taxonomy): Eukaryota > Metazoa > Arthropoda > Insecta > Orthoptera > Trigonidiidae > Laupala > Laupala kohalensis. The sequence goes on along the minus strand of NNCF01132599.1, from coordinate 287,081 downwards.
AATCAAACCATAAAGACGACAAGTTTTACATAAAAAGTTTCTCATGAAGGAAAAGTTCGGTTCAATGTTTTTAATATTTCAGTCTTTGAACGATAGCTAAAATAATAATAAATAATTCATCTTTTCATTTTCGAATTACCATTTTGTGTATACTTTGTATATTTAACCTGTATGTGTATGAAAACAAACTTAGGGTAAGTGTTATTTAATAACAAAAAATTTATGTATTCAACATTTATCTTCATCACTAAGGGTATTACAGAAATATTATACATAAAAATTCAGCATGCGTATTGTTGTGCTCGCAAAACTCGAAAAGTAGTCGGTTGATTGATTTTAAAATTTTGACACAACGTTGCACTTGGAATATGCGCGTGTTTTCATATATGTATTATATAGATGTCACACCTATGATAAGTAAAATCATTCTTTTTTTGAAAAAATATATAAGCGAAATACCATTCACTGACTGACTAATCACGAAATATCATAAACTACAAATATATGTATCCCACCATAACTCTAGAGTGCCTGGAGAAATTTCAACCAAACCTGATACTCAGATAGCTGAATGTATGAAAACAAGCACTTCGGGGGTAAGATATCCCTTCCATCCCTAGGGTGGAGGTGGGAGAAGGGGAAAACATATGAAAATAATGCAAAAATTTGATATTAGATTCGAATCCATACTTTTCGGTGCCGTTGAGATGGATAAGAGTGTCCTCGGTACTTTCAAAGTTAACAATGAGTCCACTTTGCAGATAATATACCCCTAGCATCCCTGGGGTAGGGGGTGAGAATGAAGGACACGTGAACACAAATTCCAATATTAGTGTTGAATAAATCATTTTTGAGACCGCTGTAGTAAAATGACACCTTCATTGCCAGATAAGTAATAAAACCCAATAAGGAATAAAAACCCTTTGTGTTGGGGGTGAGAAGGAGTGAAATGTAAAAATAATCGAAAATTACCGACATTACTGTTGAGATCGTAGTTCTCGGGGCCGCTGAAATTAGTAGTGACATTCTGGAAGATGTCAAATTTCACAATCAACCCGTATAAACTCATGAAAAAAATTATCGAACATGACACATTCCAGATTCCACACTAAGTTGAGATCACGTAGTGGAACGATATTATTAGAACTGGGGTGGGAACAGCGAGACGTAAAAATAACGCAGAAACACCGATATTATGGTCGAGTCCATGGATTTTGTGTTTTCTGAGATGAAAAATGGTATTTCCAATGGCATTATGTTCCTACATAATTTACATTATGCACGATACGTCTAAAGGTGAACGTGACACGAAAAATTATCGAAAATATCAGATAAGAAAGGATTGTGCGAAAATTCACCCCCATGTGGTCGAAAGGGAAATTGGTGTTTTCTAAAAAGGTTTTCTCCATTACATCAGTTAAAGTGAAGGATTGATACACACCAATACTATCAAACCTGTACTATTAATAGGAAACATTTTCAGTGGATATCAATGTGAGAAAGATTAAGTTTCATATATTACAAAATTAACGCGAGCGCAACCGTGGGTTCTCAGCTAGTTAATTTATAAAAAATGAAATTGGGTAAAATAAAGTGAACACTTGAGTAGATTTTTCAGGAGAACCTTTTCCCAAAATTATCTCTATAATAATTGGAAGTACTAATAAAATGGCCATTCATATACATAGTATAAGTAGGTTTATATCATGTACTTCTTCCTGTCTTGATCACTTTTCAAGGTTCAAGTCCATGTAATAATTAAAAAAATATTCACAGAAAAAATGGCAACGAATGAAATTTTGCAAATTGATCTACGTGTTGTCTCATTGCATGAAAGTGAAAAATAAAATGTAAAGTGTGGTTTCTACTATTAATAATTGGTGAACTAAATATCGGAGTGGTTTGTGGATCAGAAAAACCTGTTCTTTAAACTACCAATTTAATCAAAAGTATTCACAATTAAATAGAATCATAAATATGTGCTAAGGAATGGTATGATAACAAAATTATCAAATAAAAATGTAGATTGTGAGTTATATTTAAAGTGCCTAAATGATGTTTAATGATTCAGAAGGTGATTGCGTGTTCGTATTTTTTATTTACCCTACAAAATAAAAACAATTATAATAAGAAGTGTAAATTAAACTAATACGCTAGGTTACAAGAATAATACGCGCAGGTTCAATACGATAAGGCACTGACAATTTAATAGCACAAACTGAAATATTTGCAAGGACGGTATATAGAAAATACATTTACTTTAGTCACCTAGTCAGTTTGTCTCTTGTTATTGGTTTGATAATTTTCAGTTAATGCTCACACAATTCCTGATGAGACATTATAACAGTTTTAAGCGTTCCCACAAAGTCCTCCGGGTTCCACGTTGCTGTTCACAATTCAAAGTTTATGGAAGTCAGATATTAAGAGTTACTGGAAAACTACCAACCATTCTTCATATATACTTAGTTCCATGCACTGAAGCTAATGACAAATATAAAGATTACACCTAGTTCATAACACACTTGTACAGAAGCGCGGTAAAATATTCACAAGCTTTTGTGGTCGAAAAGCAGTTAGAAAGTATAACACTCTTATTTGATCGCGATCAAATATTGACATTTTAAGCTACTCGCGATATGACTCACATGGAGTGACGGGGCTAGAGAGAGTTCGCTAGCACAGATCGTCTCGGAGTGATGCTTGTCTCTAATAAAAACAAGTGACGTTTTTCTCCGGTTACCAATTATGTCCGGATTCGTGGGTTGCACTATTTTCGTCACTTGTTTTTTTTTGGGGGGGGGCCTTGTTGAAAGCACATTGTTATCAGCACTTTTCCATTGTTTTGTTCTAGAAGAAATTTGTACCATCGAGACTAATAAGTTCATTTTTCTCCTTCTAGAATGGTTAATCAATATAATAGTCATAGAAAGTTAATAGAATGTAGCATAACCGCTACGAAAATAACCTACAAATAATAATCCTGATTAATTAGTCATAATTTCAACCACTATTGTAATCTTATATATATATATATATATANCCTGTCTCTTATACACATCTAGATGTGTATAAGAGACAGATATATATATATATATATATATAAGTATTAAATGTGACTACTAATCTCTGTGTAAAATAAACTTAAAATAGGTCAGAAAGAAATAGATGAAAGTATATTTTCCAAATTAACATTTCGAGACCTAAATTATTCATTCTTTTGGTTATCTAGGCTTCTAATTTACTTGCATTTGAAAGAGAATTAAAAATCTGAATACTCCCAACGAAATAAAGGCGCTATTTTCCCGCCATTACTTTGCTTCAAAGCCATATATAATTCTTTGATTGACATTCATGCCATACGAGAAGGAGTCTCAAATATCCGCCACGCGTGCAACCAACATCTTGCAAAGAAGAAAAAAACTGTGAACCGTAAACCCCTGCCGCTCCTAACGGTTGTTCCTGCGAAGTCTATCGAACGGTCCATCCTCTGCACCAGGCGCTTCCGGATCTGCAGATCGCTTTGCGCGATTCAGGCACCGTCGGTTTCCTGTCTCTTCGTGCGGCGGATAACGGTTTGCGGAAAAGACGAAAGTCGAGAAGACGCATGCGCGCCCCGAGGGTGGGTCCTGCTCTCGTTTCGCGTGGGTTGCGCGAACTCCACGGGAAAAAGTATTTCAGCGCTTTGTCTGGACGCCATCTGACCTCGAGAGCGTTTCCGATCAGGGAAGATAGTTCCACGGACTTCTTCTACATCACAGCATCGGACGAATATATTAAATGAAAAATCTCCGCTTTCCTGACAGGGTTCAATTAAATTTCAATTTAAAATTTATTTTGGATCCAAGAAATTATGTTTCATGAATATTTCTGATGCAGCAAGGTTCAGGTGTTATGGCTAAGCTTGAAGTCAGCAGAAGAAAAACCTGTACCACGTACTAATAAAAATTAGATCGCATCAATTTATATTATGAAATTATACCATTTTATCCCCATAGAATATTAGCATACTGGAATACCCAGCGTTGCTCAGTATTTGCAAAGAAACTAAAAACAATAATAAATAGACATTAAATATTTTCAAACAGTTCTCAAATAAGGCATAAAAATAAAAACTACATTTATTTCCATTGTTAAATGAACATCAACATTCAAAGAAAAATTTGTACTGTGAACTGATATATTTATATTATATGCTTTTTATACATTAGCTGTGAATTGATATATTTATTATTGTTATTTATTTATTCTTGTTATTTATTTACTATATTTTTTATTTATTATATTTATTATTATATATGTACGGTGAATTGATATATTTATTTATATAAAAGCACAGTTTGCTCGGCGTTGCCTGGGACTCTTTCATAATATTCTAACTTTATTTGTTAGTCTCCATATTTCTCTACTCTCATGTTATTAAATCAAATACTTCGAAGAAAACCTACAAATGCACGCAGGTTTCAGTATTTTGTGCTAATATGTACGTAATTACGAATTATTTTGAAATACAGGAAAAAGGGAATACACTTTACACATAAATATACAAAGATCATAGTTAATATCTCTGAATTTTTTGGTTTACATTTCACTTTTTGGTTATGTACTTGAAAACAATGTTCTTCGGAGTCTTTATATAATTTTACTTACTTGTGATTCAGTCACGTGGACTACACGTTCAATAGATTGTCCGTCTCACGAACCCTGGTGGACACATTAGTAAGCTTCCTAGTCAACAGTCCGGCGAGTTTTTCTGCTCTTTTTATTCATCAATATTAATTTCTTTTCATTTTGCTCGTTATAAACCTATGAAGAGTTCTTTCAAATTTCAAATATTTTCTTCGATCAATTTTTCTATTTTCAATCGACAGACATTACACAGAATTTACTTTTATTAGTGTAGGTTGTTTAATTATCTAAGAAAAATAAAAAATGAAATATTTGAAATATAAGGATAAATAACTTAAAAGTGAACCTCAATTAATTTTGGCCGAGAAATCCCCTTCTCCTACAAATAAAATTTTGGCTACTGACCTCATTCAGTTGGCTACCTTGTAATATTATTATATTATATTAAAGCAAAAAAACTTTGGTCAAAAATAAGGATTGCTAACTCTAAATTAGATAAACGAAGACCTGCAGAGAAAGGATTTTTCATGCGGCACGTGCACTGACGTAAAATGAAATATGTGGGATGTGGAGGGATTTAATATGTTTAGCACTCTCAATATCGTTTCCTTCGACGTGAAATTAATTTTTTAAAGAAGGTAGAGTGAGTAGTCTTCTCCTTTTTCGTTTCTGATAACATAGATTTTCTAATGAATATTACGGCATCTGGAAGGACGAACATAAAACCTGTTCGTAGTAACGAATCTTCGCATGTACTGTAAAAAATTTGACCCTCAGTTTACCATGAACATAGCGATACATCAAATAATTTCCTTTCACCATCACCATCCAAAATATTTTTAAATTTTCTTAGTGCTTTGTCATACCAAAAATTCAGTAACTCGATACTAGAGGAATGACTTTCAAAGAACAAAAAAACAGAAACGTACTTGTGGAACGAAAGCCAAAAAAATTAATACAATACATTTACATGAAATACATTTACTTCAGAAATAATAAATTTCACGTCGTAATTAAAAAGTTGCAATAATATTTCAAGCGAAATGAAAAATGAATAAAATTTTCGGCTAACATTCAAATGAATTATAGTTTATTTTGCTGTTTAGCTCATAAATAAGATGAACAATTGAAAAGATGTGGATGAATGTAGTGTCCGATGGTTATGATGATTTCAAGGTTGATAGTGTATTGTAGAGAGAGCTATGATTATGGAATGAATGAGTGGTATATAATATTTGATCCTAATGAAATGGAACATACCAAAACTCTGGCATAGCAGAAATTGGTGTTTTAGTCTAAAAAAAAACCCGTCATCACAGTAATAATATCCATAATTTTGTGAACTATTGAAAAATAATGGAACATTACATTAGACTTTACCTATTTTTTCTCAAATTGATGATATCGGAAAATAATCGACATCCCAATTATTTTAGGGACGTCTGTTCTACTTCATATACAGTGCAAGGTAATAATTTCTTGATTTTTATGCAATAGTTCACAGAGCATCACAGTACATGATTATTTAACGATGACTGGAACCTTCATTCCTGTGTCATCTCAATTGCTGTAAAATCTTATGAACTCAAACGGGTGCGAATGTACAGTTACGTAATTCAAATGTGATAATCCTTTATTTAATGGCATCACATATTTACCATAATTCTTCTAGCATATCACTATAGTCCTGAAAACTCACTTCGGTGAGTTCCCTCGCATAAAAGCTACCCTAAGTTCATTTTCTCCTATGCATCTGCCGTATCGAATGTCCAAGGAATAAACAAACCATATCATAAAACTGCACCCAGGGCGCGCTAACGCGTCTCGGGTTCCCTTCCCTAATTAAAATAATAATAAAAAAACGAACAAAAAGTAACCTGCCACACCGACTATTAATTTATGTATGCTATAATTCTATTCTATTAGGGATACATATTTATGTATGCTAATGCGAGCATAATTTGAATAAAGTTCGCTTATAATAACATCAGTTCTGTGTTGTGCTGAAGGGTACGGCTCGGTTAATGCGACTTTGAGGGCGACGGTGAGTTAAGGTCGAGGTCTCAGCCTGTCTCTCTTACGATCAGGTCATCAAATGGGGGATCGCTCGTAAATGTGGACCTCGCACGCGTAAAAAGTGTGAGGTTACGAATGGAAGTGTGATTGTCGTTGAAAGAAATAGGATTTGAAATAACGAAGTGCCTTTACATAAAGGAATGTATTTTCATTTCCTTTTCACAGAACATGCAAAACTGTATTTTTAATGCCATATTATTCTGTCTTGACATTGATTAAAATTATTCAGCCGTAATTTCAAAAGAAGAATCGTGTATTTTAAAGAAATTGCATTTCTCTAGAATTGAAATATCATTATTTCGTTTACTCACATACTTCAAAGCCACATAATCACACTCAACAACAGAAAACTTAAATGGTACCAATATTCATCTATCAATAATTGCATCACTCTGGAACAATGAAGAAAATTCTCAACAAAAGCGAATATAGTAAATTCTTTTAAAAATTCTATAATTACAAGGAAAATCTTGAAAAGAATTATAAGTTAATAATAACAGTCACATTAAAATTGTCAAATAAACTTTACTCGTCCTCATGATAATATTCATAAAGACCATATATTGTCCCAAAGTATGGAGAATAATTGTTACACAACTGGGTTGTTTTGTGAGATTAAAATCTGTGTAATGTATATTCTATTTCCTTACCTTTTATGTGCTCGTGTATCAAAGAAATCAATCGAACTTTCCCTTTCATACAGGAAATTAACTAATTTTGCCTATGTGTTCCTGGACTTCCTTAATACTTTTTATAACATTTTTAATTATTTGTGCCTATAAAGAATTGCAATAGAGGTTGTCCTATAAGGTTCATATAAAGTAGAATGATTTGTTGAATGGTAAGCAGATGAGCATCGAAACATTGAACATTGGTATTGCTAAAAATGAGGCATCATTATGATTTTCTTCATCCATGGTATTTTCTAGACTTTGAAAGGATTTTAATCTTTAATTCTAACAAGGTACTATTTCTTTAAAAATACAAATTGAACTGTGGAAACTTCCAAAAGTTTCTCCCTTATAATGCTACTGATCACTCGATGATTCGATGTATAATAGAGTTTGTCATAATTGAACATTCCTTCTATGATGATGACGCCATTCAAGGTCTGATAAACTTCGGTAAAGTTCACATAATAAAATTGTAATTCTTGTAGCGCCAGATAATGTAAATTACGTTAATTATCAAGCTTATTACGATTATTTTTCTTAAAAATGAAAATGTGGATAACCGTTGTTCATTCCGTATTTTTTTCATTTCCCCATTCCTCACTACTCTCACGGAATCTATAATTTCAACATTCGTCATCTTCCATGATTCATGATTTCAATCCCTATGAACTTTTAGCTGATGAGGAAATCACGTTACTTCTTCCTTTCGAATTATAAGCTTGTGAGTAGTGATATTCTCTATCAAGTAGTCAGAACCATCTGTGTAATATCCCCATTAAAACACCACATATTCAGAGCCTAATATGCGCACCGAATCGTCAACACATCTAAAGGAACGAGCACCAAGGGGTAGACTCGAAAATTCGCGTAAAACGAATCTCCAAGAAGGCGCCAGTAAAAGCAGTGGGCTGAACCCACTTCAGCGCAGTTCACAGTCACTATGTAACGTCAAGAACCAAACATCTTCATGCTACTTTATAGCATGGCATTCATCGCACTTGACGGTTGCTAGGCTGACGTTGCTGTTAAAAGAAACAACACGCACAAGCACCCTTAGGCGTCTACCTACATTTCTGTGCTTTACGACCTGCGGACTGCTAAACCTCTAAACGGGTGCTATTTAGTGCGGTCGTCGGCCATAACGCACGGGATCCTTTGTTCACCATTTTATGCGCGGTTTTATCGAGAAGGGGCGCGTCGCAGACAGACAGTGAAGTTCGGGAAGTGAAGAGGAAGGAGACGAAGAAAAGGAAGAAGTAAAAACAATGAAACGAAGAGAAAAAGGAATGTTATCGATAGTAAATGGAAATAATCAGTCTTCTGTTTATTAACGAGGATGCGACTACACGTTTATTCCAATAAATAAGGATTAAGTAAAGGCAGGTGTTCTACTATATAAGAAAATATGTATTGGGTGATCAAGCTTAAGGGACTTTTAATGTTAGTACTAATAATAGTATCTGAATGCATTTAAAATCAATCTTGCCAATGGATTCTCAATATATTTGAATATAAAAATAAAGTATGAAGGGTCAAACCACGATCTGTCATCAAATTAATGTTATATGTAAGCTTTCCTGTTTAACATCCTTGTTATTCACGTGACTTAATTATTGTTTATTTCTACAAATAATAGTCTATTAGTTCATTTCAATGCTTTTGTAAGTAGAAAATTTAATATGATTTAAGTATACTCTACAAGGCATGATCGAAACTATCTAGGATATTTGATCTGAAAACTTATTGTTCTATAAATTTATTCTGTACCTACTCGTTTATAATTTATTTATTTCATAACACGGTTTTCACATAGCGAGATTCAGGTCGTGAAGCCAGCTGTCACTACTAACTACATTTTGGTTTTCCATCCAATATAAAGACTGGTGTAGACAGAAGCGTACATAGCCGGGGTTGTGGCGACTGTCCGACCCCGGGTCTCTTCATGAAAGCGTCCTCCAAATATCATTTAAACTCGTAAATATAAACATATAATACTATCTAAAACTGTAAATCCGTATGTAACATCACACCTCAAACCCTGATGCGATGTTATTATTTCTTTAATAGAAGCGGGATCCACATAAATACAAAAATCCCTAAGGTAGTTTTTGTCACTACCACCAGCTCGGTTTCCCGAGCAACCAAACACACGTGTAATAACAATAAATAACGATTTATTACAAATTAACTAGAAATCTGAATTTACAACAGAGACAAACTCCCAAAATCATTAATACATCTAATATTCTATTATTACACAAATAATGCTGTCAGAGAGCATTGTTTACACTTGGTTAAATATAGTTGAAGACAACTAAATTGTAAAACCCTCAGGATATCTGATCCTTCGTAAAGATAAGTTGTTTTCCCCAACAACTAACTGATACTAGTTAAGACCCTCGCACCTAGTAATGAGTTCATTAAGACTACCGCAGCAGCCTTAACAAACATCTGGTCTCCGCGACCTAGACTTAGCTCAGTCACATGTCCGTGATGACGGATCTCTACATTCCCGCGTAAAGAAACTTTGAGGAGCTTCACTCCTCCCAATATATACTGTACAAGACGTCACGTGATCAGCAAATAACCACGCCTTCGCCACCACCGTGCAAGCACTCTTTTTGTGTCACCCCTTTTGCTTCTAGGAACGCAGAGGCTGCGCTGTAGAGGACGAATCGCCATGAGCGTCACCTACGCGCTTCGCAAACACCCTTTTCGTACTTCATTCATTTCTTCGTGGAATTCGTCTTTAATTTAGTTACACCTGAACCCCCGTGAGTCAACGTCGCCGACTGCATTCTTCGAATACACTTGTATGTACTTTCCTTAAAAATGAAAGGTGTTTATTCGAACAATACCTCCACACGGAAAAGCTCGTCGAACGTCCGTCTTAGCGCTGACGGGCCACTTATTGTAAGCTTCTTAAAAGCATCCGACTTGGAAAATACAAAGAACTATTAATATTTCACAAATTGATGGCATGTCCTGGCGCCAACGTTACACCGTAAAATAAATAAAAGTTAACCTTCTTAAGAAATAAAACTTAAATTTCAATCCTTTTAAATCATTGGGACATTGAATATGTACTAGTAGGCATGCACACATGATTGTTTGTGTATGGAGGTCCTCCAATAATTCTCGCTCCCCGAGTCTCATGATGTGAAGATACTCCACTGGGTGCAGGTGAGGCTAACCCCAGTTCGACTGAACATTCAGAATTACACATGCAGATAATACTTCCGCAGTGAAACGTTTTCAAACTGAAGAGACACCAATATAACATTGTTAAAGAATCAAAACTCCAGGAATGTCAACATTCTTCTTCTTCTTATTCGTTTAGTCGATTTCGATTCTTCGTGACCCCATGAGCTAAACCACGCCATACACTTCTTTCCTGCACCATCTCTCGAAGACCCTCCAGTTTGGAATCCATTACTTCAGTGATGCCATCCGTCCATCTCATCTTTTGCCGCCCTCTTCTTCTTGTGCCGTCGATCTTCCCCAACATTAAAGTCTTTTCCAGTGTATCATGTCTTCTCATGATGTGTCCAAAGTAGGTCAGTTTTTGGTTCAGTTTTAGGCCTTCTAAGGAGCAATCTGGTTTTATTTGTTCTAATACCGATCTATTCGTATTCTTTGCAGTCCATGGAACTCGAAGAAGTTTCCTCCAACACCACAATTGTCAACATACTGATATGGATTTACATCAATGGTTGAATACAAGCAATGCTTCATCGAAAATTTTTGTGTTCAAATAATTAAATAGAATATACGCACGCATATGCTTCGAAAATTACCTTTTACTATATAATACACGTTCATTGCCAAATTTTAAAAGGACTCCTCACAAAGTACTGTCATACCTTCCCTCTGACCTAATATAAAGCTATTTTTAAAGATATTTCTTCAGAGAACTGTCAGCTTTAGGATATTTTATGTGAGGTACCTTCATTTGTGTCACTATCACTTCGATTTCTTGATTATACAAGAAGAGAAAAATGCTTGTCATTGAGACAATTTTGTGAACGTCAACCTATGCATGTCGATTAATTACGTACGGTGGTAACAAAAACTAGAGCACTGAGTTGCTGGCTGGATGGCCGGGGATTTTCATCACGCCTCAACATCCAGACTAGTTCCCAGGCCTACTCGACCTGCTATAAAATGAGTACCAGGATCTATCCTGGGTTCGAACCGGTCGGAGCGAGATGCTGACCACAACTCCTCCTCCTTATGCCGGGGTCAAAAAATTGCGCGAGATCTACCCTCCGCGAAGGCCAAAGCCCACAAAGGGCTGTAGTGCCAGATTAGAAGAGAGGTAATAAAAACTCATTTGTTTTGTAAACATACAGTTCTCCGATTCTCTAACAAATGTGCAATTTCAGAATTAAAAATAAGTTTATGGAAAAAGAAACTCACATAATTAATCTCATTCGTCTGTAAATTAATCTCTGTACTGATACCTCACTTATGACAATTGCTAACAAATTACCGGAGAAAAAATACATTCAAAAGTTACCCTTTAGAAATAATAAAAGAAACATTAAAATGAAGAAATGGTAAAGTAATTGTAGATATTTATTGCTTATATTACATAAAAACGATGATTATCCCAATTCCCCTTATATTACTGACAATCAATGTACGAGGGAAGCGTCAATACATTTAAATCCATCTTCTTATAACAACTGAAATGCAAATCAAATGAAAAAAAGGAAAGTAGAGAAATGGGTCAACGAAGATACGCTTATATAAGTGGCGTATGAGCTACCAGCCTTCTGCTTATACTTGCTTGGCCTGCTAGCGCACACCTCTATTACCAAATTTCAATAAAGGTGTTGCGCGTTATTAGTATGTTTGCTATAGTAAGTTTGTAATGTAAAGCAGTATAATCATCCCGAGAGATTTTTAATATTTTCAGCCGATAAAAGTATTTTTTTAGCAACAATTGGCATAAAATATATACTTTTCAGAAACAAGAACTGTAGAACGAGAGCATTCTTTATGTTTATTTTGTGGGTTAACACAAAATTTATTCAAATTGTAAAAACAAGGAAATGGAAATGCTGTATTTGACAAGTCCATAGCAGATCCCGATAGAAACAATGTCACGTCAAGAAGTTGAAGTACCTCGTCTCGCTTTTCTCCCTGCCTCCGAGATCTCGCTCCGCCCGGTTCCAATCTGCGAGACGTAGAGTACATGCTTGGCGCAATAAATAACAGCAGCCACAGCCACCAATACCATCATCAACAGGCCAATGCTATCCACCCCCACCTTGTACTTCAAATCGTAATCTAAAACTCTTCAATTTTATCGCCGGCCGTTTGTTTAGTCAATGTTCATATCCCGAAATTACTATTTCAAAAATATATTTTTCTTAATTTGACGTGTAAGAGGAATACTTGTAGCTCTGACACTCTTCAATCCGATTTTGATACTGAAAGGGAGAAGGATATTTGTTGAACTGCCATACCACCATTCACATGAACTAGGTGAAAGGAAAATACTTTAAAACTTTAAAACAATATCTGTCTGGCTGTTATCTATTTTATTAAAATTCATAATTATCAAAATTTCTTCCACGGATAGTTTATTTCGTGTTTCACCATCATCTTTTGTAACAAAAAAAGGATGCGTTCATTCAACTTGTGTTCGTCAGATTTTTGCTCTTTTGTGGGCTTGTCTTTTTCGTGCGGTAATTTATACTCGTACGTCACCCACTCTCCCTTTGTGTCCCATGTTCTCGTCTTGATCGTTTGACGCGCCGACAGCACATACAGCCTCTTGAGCACAAGGTTCGCGATACTCGTCCGTCTCATCTCGTAATTTTAGTGAGTATACCCTTCACTCCCTCTTATCATTGTTTCAAAATCCTAACCCCTCCCTTTCCAGCGAAATGACGTAAAAAATTTCGAGGATTTTTGGAAATTTTAGAAGAGAGCTTTATACTTTTTTGCTCCGTTCAGTATTGACTTTTAGTAGTAAATTTATTCAAGAAATAATGCTGCTCATGTCAGACCAAGTCACAATTTTCAACCTCCCTCCGCCCTGTCCCGTCTGTGTAACATAATATGTGAATGATCCTGATTTGTTATATCCTCCACATTCATCGCGAACGCAGCAAGTCACGCAAGCACAAGAACGAGCCCGAATTTCCCTTGATTGTTGGACATTACTATAAAAACTATACCATACATTTTAATTACTTCGCTAAATTCTCCACATTAATTTTTAACACTCGTACTGCCTCTATCGCTGTCTAGCATTGCGAGTCACCTCCACCGTCACCGGCGTCGCCCTCTACGTAACCTACGCCGCTGCTGCGGCCGCGGGAGCAAAAAGAAAGCTCGTGACTGCCGCCGGCGGACGCGCGCTGCCAGAACGTAGGAACGCATTCCCCTTCTGAGCCACCGCCCACTCGCTCCACTGTTGCAGCCACCGACCGCCGCCGCTCCACTACGCGCCGGCTAAGCCCCTGTCACTGCGTCGCGTACCTCCCACATCATCCCTCCGTACTTACTCAAAAATGTGCTCTCACCTGTACTATAATAATACAACTATATACAAATAATAAAACCACATAAAACAGAAATTTAAATATTCGATAGGGTTTCAAATTCGTGAAACATTCAGCACTCAAGAGGCACACAGCAAACAAACGAGCAATACAGTTGATTAGAAGAATCACTGAAGAGGGTTTATGATATTCGTACGTACTGATTTATTAAAGAGATAATAAAAAAGTTTTATTATAAAGCATTGAATTACGTTACAACTATTGCTAAATTTCTTTCTTTAATTTCCTAGTTTCCATGAGCAATATTTGTTATTTATTTTCGGCCAGCGTGCTTCTACGTTCAGGTTCTGTTTTGTGTATTGTGTGTGGTATGATTCGTAGTTGTTTTGACAATTGAACATTTTCAATAGATATTAATGAGGATTCAATAATTATTATTTATAAATTCAAAACCTGACGTGAACTAAGCCGCGGGAACTTGGCTAGTAAACCTCATAAACTAACAAAGCGAGCACAAATACGTTGGTGGTGTATTGGGCATGACTCTGAGAAACGAGACGAAACATGAATAAGACTTTTTTTATACAATCAACGTAAAATTTATTACCGAAACATTGATCAAATTTTTGAGTTCCAAGCACGACTCGGAAATTTATTCCTAAACTAGGTTTGAGTCATACCAATAGAGGTTCTAACAAACGAATACTATGTTTGAGTCCTCCTTTGAGATTAAATATTCGGTCAAATTATCGTTTTTTTTAATGTCACTCAGTAATGATGACTAAAAAAAGGTACAATCAAGAGTTCCCTTACACACGGGTGTATTCTTTTTTATTATATTTAACCCGAATCGCTCCAGTCTATTGATTCTGAAAGATGTTAGATCCTGATTGACCTTTCTCTCTAATGAGAAAGTCTGTGAATTAAGACGATCAGCCTTATTTATGTGCCTTATAAATTTTATAAACATGTGTCACTAAGTAATAATTATAACATTAAATGTTCTGGAATTATTAAAATATGTAATCTAATATTGCAGCGCTAAATGAAGATGAATGTCTTGTGTTCAAAAAATTAGAAATAAACATTTAAGAAGTTGGTGAACGTACTCATATATTGATTCACTCAATTTACGAAAATTCCCGTTCCTTTTAGGGTATACGATGTCTTGCCCCACCCTGAAAAAATTTCTACAGGCGCCCTTGTTCTAGGACAAGGTATAGGACATTGTCCTCTTACTCATTCGATATTTCTAGCAACTTGGTGATCAACCCGTATGTGAGGAATGTAGTTCTAATTTGACAGTTACCTACTAACTGATTGCAGAAAAACACGGGAATACGGAGAAACATTGGTCTGGTTGCAGATTTACTAACAATTCTCGGAAATAAAAGGGATCATGTTAATGAATTATTGATGTTTATAAATAGCTCGGGATTTCTCCCACAAGCTCTCGGAAGGTGCATTCTTCTTTCCATTTCCTCGTCTTCTTTCATTTTATTCTTCCTTTTCTTTTGTTTCGAAAATTATATTTTTCAGAATTTATTTAATTTTTAATATAACTTATTAGACAACTGTTTTCGGTCATTTCCTATCATCTTTGTGTTAAGATATTTGGTGAATTCTGGAGTTATTTTAGTAGGTATAGTCGAGGTATTAGGCACGGTAAGGAGTCACGTCGGCTCTTCCCTATGGCACGGAACTGCATTTTTCCCCACCTGCGAGGGTTCTAATGACATAGACGATGGCGAGCCCTAAAATCCCAATTTAAAAAAAATCCAGCAAGACGCAGTCTTTCATAAAAATGAAGTCGGATTGTTCAGAGAAATACATCATCACAAAAGTAGTGAACAAATTATACAGTATTCTTTTTTAAACAACTCTTATTCTTATTTTGCATCTTCGGTGATATTTTTATATCCTATTACCAGTTTAAGGTTACAAATCTATAAAGGAAAATTATAGTACAATCAATTCTCCGTCTTATAAATTCGAATCTTTCTTTCCTCTGTTTTTATTACTGAACGAATACTACGACAAAACAGAACGTTTTGTATGAAGATTTTGATATCAGGGAGGTGATGTAGGCTACGTGGAAAAGCGACTGGCGTCATTTTCAAAATTATATCCAAGGTACATAGCATATACACATAGTGGACTCTCCACCTTAGTAACCAAAAATTATCGTACTCAACTGAACAAATATCTACTTCCTATGGTACATATAGTGTCCAATTAGCAAATCTATGAGAAATAACAATCCATGCCTTCGAACTGTACGCAGTAACAAATATTGCCCAATCAGAGACATTGCACAACCTCGGGACATCTGCACACAGAGTAAACGGGCTGCGTATGTTCTCGTTACACTGACCAGTGCACTGGTTGAGGTATATATTTAGCCGTTCACTTCCCAGAAGCCGATATCTAGATAAGAATGCTTGTGAAGGAAAGGCTGAATAATTACTCATTGAAAGGACATCAACATACAAACGTTTATTCTCCTATTGCTCTGTAAAGAAACACATGAGTTAAAGTGTTCCGTTGGATAAACAACCTAAAAGTTCCATTGAACCAATTCCAATAAAACCTGTATTCTTTTCTACAAGGATAGATAAAAAAAGAATTACCCACTCCAGGATTTAGATTTCCAGTCGTTCCTCATTCAACTCTTCCATTACATCAACTTTTGGACGTCTCACTGTTCTTTCAATTTCCTAAATTTTGCATTGGCATTATTCACTAAACATTTTTTGCGGCTTAATTTTGAGTACAACATTAACGTAATGCTGATGGAAGAAAATATAAAATTTGGCATTCTTCGAAAACAAATGAAGTCTTTTTTAATGAGGAATATGCGATTAATGCGAAACTAAATTATTCTTTAACACATACATAAAATTATTGTGTAGCATTTCATTATGTAGTACTGCCATTGTATAATAATAGCAGTGTATTGATTGATACATATGTAAAACATTAAAACCTACATGGAATCATTTAGGAGGAAAAAATATGTACGTTCTTTCTACTTGTCTTGCTACTTGCAAGGTGACTGAAGAAAATATGGTCTATCTTGACTGATAACTCTACATTGTGCCATTAGGCTGCTTCTAGGACTAGTATAAGTTAAGTGTAAGGGAGGCGGTCACCAAGATCACGGTCCCCTTAGTGACCGCCTTCGGACAAGCTATTGAGAACCATTATGTTACGAGAGAGCGCTGTTATATGGAATGCCAATGTTCAAGGCGCACCCCCTGCTTCCAAGATCATTCCTGCTTATGCATACACTGAAAAAACATGAATGTAAGAACCCTAGGTTTCGGTGGGATATCCAAATTTAAGGAAGGAAAGGATTTTTCCAAACCTTTCGGATATCATTCAGTTAGGATGTTACATTTGAAGTTTCAGATGTGTCATATTGAGATGACCAATCCAAAATTTTGGAGAAATTCCTTTCTTCCTTTGGATTTGGATCTCAACCCAAACGTGTTCTCTCAATGTAGATTACTTTTCATGCAGATTTGAATTTATGTTCTTTCAAATGTTTAAATTGTCCAATGCAATAGAGATTTAGACAAAAGAGATACATGAGTACCTTCCCTCCGAGCAGTTCTCTCACAATTGTTGACGACGTGAAATGAACCGACTAGCGTGGCTGAGTGTCGTCTGTCGATGCAGCTGCTGTATTATCGGGCGTGTGCCATAGCCAAGTTTACAGTTCAGGCTCTAGCGTCTCCTGGAGCAAACACTGAGAGACCGACGTGCTACCATTACTGTAGGCCTCGTCGCCGACGCATCACATTTTTTTTTTGTTTCCTCAACACCATCACCTGCTGCTACTGCGGGTGCATCTCAGAGCTGTTTTTTTTATTAATGCCATCTCTGTAGTAGTTACACTCGTGGAACACCAATATTTTGTCATGCTTTCGATAAGAACAGAACTTAGGGCATCAGAAAAAAATCACACCATAAAAAGCAGTTCTGAAAGATAAAAGTTTTTCGTATATACGAGCATAGAAATGTTAAAGGAAGTAATCACAATGATTTGTTAATGAATTCTCATCTCACAAATTATGATCACGAATTAAGTTTTTTTAATTTTTCAGTATCTGCGAATAAAAGTCTCTATTTCAGAATTACAACATATGCTCAGTGGCATTATTAATACTTCAAAAATTTCTATTGCGTTGATAGTGATATTAATTTTTCGTATTAGTATTTGAAAAAAAATAGTTGTCACAGAAGTACAATTATAAAAAATTTGAAGTCTTAGCTAAGAAATAAAGCATTATTATACACTACGTGAGAAAACCAACGGTGTGAATAATAAATAAGATATCTATTTTAGTATACCTTTCTCTTCGAAGTAAATTTTAATAATCCAAAAATAACTTAAATAAAATCTCCAATTTTCTTTAGAAACTTCATTTCAAATGTTTATAAACGGATTTAATTATAAATGTCCATATCTTGTTAGGACAAAATGCGTTACGTTCGCAAATCTAAAGTTACCCGTCGAGTTACCAGTTCATGAAAGAACTAGAAAAGTAATTATCAGGCCACACAGGGACAAAAAATATACAGCGTCCCTGAAAAACCTAAGGTGGGGCATTTCATGCATAAAGAGTACTGATCATTTTCTTTTCTCGATGCAGCCGCTATCTACATGATATATTCTCAATCATACACAACGTATTTACACTTTTAGATTGCAATGACTTCCTAGTGCCTGGCGCCAAGAAATCATCTCACAATGTTATTTACAATACGACAAGACTATGAATATGAGAAATAATAGAAGGCTTCAGCTTTGTCTAGCACAGCATGTATGAGTTAAACGTAATTGTCATCTTATGTCCATTCATATTAGCCTGGTATAGAAATCAGGATGGTGGTGAAGGTCTCCCACTCGTGTTCTACGCACATTAGTCAGAAGAAAATTACCATTCCCTGCGAATAATAATGAGTCGCTATTTGCTTTCAAGTGCATTATGCAAGTAACCTAGTAGATTCGTATATCTTCGCAAGTAAATGACAGATTTTTTTATTTGAAAAAATGTTCCCAAAGTTCATGAAATGGGAAATCTGCGTCGTTACAACTTGTGGTAATATTTAAAGACAATTTAATAGGTTTACCACAGCAGTACTGAGAGGTATAAAACCGTGTTTCTAAAAACCCTACTAAGAATCCAAACTATTTTATATGAATGAATCGGTAAATTTTTAATTAATTATTACATATTTTTATACAAAAGTTGTAAACCCCCGTCTCAAACAGAATCATTCCAGGTTTTTTCCCTCGATATTTGACATGGTTACTTTCTCGTTCGTTGGATGCGTTGGCAACACTACTTTGCCAGCCACACCACAAACGTGTGGACACCTTTTACCATTATCATTCTTCTTTTATTAGTCTTATTAATAAGAAAAACTCCTCAAAAATTTCATGGTTTCTTTTTGTATGTAAATTGGAATATTGTTTTATTACATGTTATCTTGGGGAATTCCACAAATGTGTTAAACAGTCTCTGTTTTCAGTAGAGGAACACGTATCTGACGTCATCTCTCATTCATATTCTTTCGATCAACCATTATTACGAAAATATATGAAAGTATTTTTGAAAGAAAAAATACAGAGGACGGTTTCGAGATCGCGGACGCGAGTTTTCTGCCACAAGTACGTGGACGTCGCCGCGGAGGCGCCACTCGTTTTGCAGAGCGTCTCGAAAGTGCAGGTGCATTCGACGAAAGTGCACGGCTCCACCCTGCTCTGCATCCAGTTCACCTGCCTCTGGCTGGCAACATACACGCTCGAAACCCCATTGTCGTTAAAGTTCTCAATAAAACCCGAGCTTCTATTGTTCGCGTTACGCAAACATCTGCGCGTCGGACTGCAGCAAGCTGACACTCGTCCACTGCAAGCAGGTTCACGCAGGTTAAGTAAGACACGCTTGACCGTTAAATGCGTGGCAAGCGATCATAATGTTCAATGCATACGAAACAATTATTGATGGTAATTAATTGCTTAAAGATAAAAGATTAATTCGAGGCGTTTTCGGTCGTATTGTGTGATTATCTTTTTTACATGTTCCCATTCCTTGCCATTTGAGTTCTGAGGCAATGAAAGCTATATGCGACCTCTTAAAAATGATAAATTTTCATTGAGAAAGATATACATAAATTTATTTCTTTATCTCCAGTTTATGAAAGGTTACAGAAATATGAGATTTATATGTTTGGATAATTAAGATTATTTTCAGGAGCTTGGAGAAGAACAGAAACGAAAAAACCACAATCCTAAATTAATAGAAAAACACCCATTCCTTCTTTCTGTTTTGTTCTAGGGAGATTTCAGAAGAGTTTTTGAATATATCAATTACAAAAATACAATTTAATACAAAACCTAGCAAATTTAACTTTATTAACTGAAATTATTGATTTAAATAAATAAATAAATTTATTGTCAAAAAACAGTACAAACTGCGTATGACCACGTGGAGGGAAAAAAAACTAATTTACTCTCCGGAAGCAAGCAAGGGACCATCCCATCAATTCCGATCAAGGGCCCTAAGGCAGAGGCGGATTCAAAAAATTCAGCAAAAATTCCTAGATAAGATAAAAAGTTAGTGTAAGATAAAAATTTATTTTATGCCTTTTGGTAAGGTTTAGGCCATGGGACCTTGTAGGACTTGGGTAAGGGAATTGGGAAGGAGTGATGTACTGCAGCCGAGGAACTTATAGTACCGAACCGACATTTGGATCACATGAGGGAAACCTCTGCTGACAACCTCACCTAGGAGGATTTGAATCCACACTCCACACTCCACCCACCGCTCAGCGGGATAGTGGAAGCGAAGACGCTACCACTAGACCACCACTGTTGTTAAACCACCGCAGTCGGTTAAATCACGCAAACGTGCACTGTGTACTAGCTCAAGGGAACTTTCAAATGGATCGAATTACAGTTAAAATCAAAACAATAAAATGTGCAAATTTATTTTATTGTTTTGATTTTAACTGTAATAAAAGCTATTTCCTTGCGACCATTGCCGTCGATTCCTCGGGGCTAAAAAGAAATACTACCACATGAACGGACAGAAAGTGTTTTTAATACTAATACAAAATTGTGAGAATCAAGAAAGTAAACTCTAGACTAATGGTATATAAGTGCTCCATTAATTATAGTATCTGTCCCAGAGAAATTTTTAAAAAAATTGTTCTATTTATCGTGAAAGTGTGCACGGTGATATTTCGAGTACGATACCTATATCATGTTAGATTATGTATGAACTCAACAATAGAGTGAATTACCAGTGAAACTTACGAAATTCCCGAAGCAGTAACATTTTCAGTAGATCAATAAAGATTTAAGAATGTTCGACGTTGTTGGCAAATGTGTTATGGTGACCAAATATTTAATTCTGAATATAAAACGCATCATGGATCTTCAATTTAATTGCCAGAGGCGCACTTTCAAACACAATTACCATGTGTAATTATTAGCATACATGATCATTTGTTGATAATCATTTTGCAATTTAAAATCGAAAAAGAATAAGTTGAGTTATCGAACAAAATTTAATAAATCAGTATCGATTAAAGTTATAAATTAAACGTCACATAATAACGTTATACGTTAAAAAAATTATTATATAGCAAGTAAAATGTATTTTTACTGGAGTTCTATTTCTCTTATATTTCTCAATTTTGATGGTTTACGTGTTCCAAATTATGGTTTCTAGGATTAGGATTTGTCACACCATGCTTATACTGTCGTCGTCTTAATATCAGGAATGATGAGTGCTGGAGATTGACTGGATGAATAAAATTGAATGAAATCGCACATAAAATCATTAACACGTTCCTCGTAGTTCCAGTCGAAGACCTTTCACATACAGGGTCATGCCCTTCCTATGTTTCTACAAACTAATTATCAATTTCCTCCACGGATTTCCGGTCAAAGTCGAATTGTCTCATAACATCCAACAAAGTGTCCATGATTGAAGGAAGGTTTTTTTGTCCTAGGCAGGAGGAGGAGATATGGCTAGCATCTCGATCCGGCCGGTTTGACCCCGGAATAGATCAGGTGTTCATAGATCAGTAGGCTGAGAGGGGCTGATGCCTGGACGTTGAGATATAAGAAAAAATCCCACGCTTCATTCGAGATCGAGCCCCATCCAACCAGCAGCTCGGCATTGCTGGCGAAGGGGTTTCAAATTATGATCGATGATTGAATAACGAAAATACCTATACATAATCAAAATATATCGTTTATATAATTATATGCATTACTGGAGCAAGAAAAACCACCAACTGAAACAAATCGAAGGTTAACGAACACGCATGCATAAAAATTGTATAAAATACTTTTTTCCGTAAAAATAAGCTGTATTTCAGAATTAATATTGGATAAATATTTTCCTTTGATAAATTAAACTACTTTCTTAGAAGAAAATAATCCACATCCTTAATTAGAATCTTTCTTTACAATGTAAGATTTGAAATACAAAATAATAGTTATTTACTTCTTCTCTAATGGATAAAGAAAAGATGGTAGCAATCGAGAATAGAAGACACTGCTTCTTAGGTATGACAAAGTTTATATTTTCGTGTAAGTAACCAAAGTTTCCAAATGTATTTTGCTTCTTAATCTGCAGTGTGAGTTATATTCATATTTTAAGTTTCCGAACATTAATTTCAGCAGTAGTCCTTCCCGTTGTATGTCTTCTGGTTTATGCAAATCCTCTGTAGAGTGAACCTGTATTGAACCACACCTAACATGAACTACTCGTAAGCGGATTGTAGTTCTTCTCAAATGTGATGGATTTGACCTTTACTCCTAGACCTGAGTAACCAGAAGCAGGTCCTCGTTCGAACAAGAGTCTCCAAGGAACAAGAACAAGAGAAACGTCCATTGCGATGTCAGAACAAACAATCCTCACATGTCATGTTCATTCAGTTCTTTGAATGCGTGTGGTATCGTGCTGGGCAGATCGGATATTCCATAAGCAGTCTGCTCTGATATCCGGAAAAGAAAAGTCAAGAGCTGAAATCGTGATGAATACGCGATGATTTGCTATCGCATATAATTAGATTTTGATATAGGTATTATTACATATAATTTATTACAGTTTAATCTCAATGGTTTCAGAAAATAACTACCTTGTTCCAAGCTTAACATAAACATTTATGAAGTGCTACATCTGATAAAACAATCAACGATCCCCAAATTATTCACATAAAGTATGTTACGGATAATTAATTTATGAATGGATGATTTATATTTAATTTATCATTCTTTGATAATGTTGCCAATACCCCACAATTACCAAGTTTATGAATGGATGTTTATAACTTTGCCTTTTAATAACTTAAATAAAGTCATCGAGTATCTTCATTTCAGTACTTTTATTTATTTATTTGAAATTAGGGTACAAGCTATGCTACGTAATGTATAACTGCAAAAACTAAAAATGATTCGTTGGTTTGACGAAGTAACGTACTCGTTCTAGTTGCAATGATCAGCATGTTTAATTAATCGTATAACATATTTTTGGAACTTCTTGTTTTGTTACAATTTTCATGGCTATTTCTACTGCCTGGGTGTTTTTTCTTATCCAATATAAAAATTTTCTGAAGGTTACCACCCGCCCAGTTTTCCTCACGTTAAAATAAAACGTACTCTGTAATAAAAGTTATTTTTACATTATAATTGCAGAGGACATTGATGATATCTAGTGTACTTCACCATTCATCAGATGACCTTTTACGTAGTTTTATTCACATTTGTAAGCATGATTGTAAAACTGAAAAATCGTAAAATTCGAACCGCTTTCATGTGAATTTTTAATGTATTTTCTCTTGTTTTATACATTTGCTAGTATTAATATTCGTAGGGTGAGGTGGATCATATTACAAGTTGATCGATAAATAAAAAATATTGTGCGTGGCATAGCCCTCTGTAATTGTATCTTCCGAGAAAAAAATAAAATAAGTTGTTACGTTATTTATTTTAAAATTATATAAGCATGTTATCACACTTTGGTTCTTGTCTTCTCCAGTATGAGGTGACTGTTGGCATAGTTACTTAGTATAAAGCATTAAATATTTATAGCTGTAATCGACAACATATCTTCCTCAATGTGGTTACATCACATATTTCTTGCATTAAACTTTCATTATCATATAGATAAACGTATTCTTTTCAATGTTTCTTTAGATAAAGACCTCAGTATATCGCATATCAGTAATAAAGAACACTCGCCTTTGCATCCATCATCCCATGGAGCACCAATTGTTAAGATTTTTTTCTCAGTTTCTGTAAATTATCATCAATATCCAAGAATCTGACATTCGAGCTACTGAACAATCTTTAATTTATCCTGTATCATTCCCCATTTTGCTCCTACTCAGTACCGCAACATATACCAGGAAACACAATTTGAGATGGAATTCGAAACTCGGAAGTAGATATTTATAAAAAAAGTTAATTTGTACATTTTGAAATATTACCGACTGATTTTTGTCTTTTTCAAGGAATGCAAGTAGATGGTAAATACTGCCACTTTTTACAATCAGACACTTTTAACACTGAATCGGTACGTCGTTCAGAGTAAACAGCCGTTCACCTATGAATTTCAATCAGTATTTTTTAGCGTGTTTGACTAATCATAAAATGATTATCTCATTCATAAACGATTTCGCCATTTTACCGCAATCCCCTTATCTTTGCAACCACTATCGTCTCCGTGCCTGTATCACATCAACCCCACCCTCCGCGTGCACTTCCTTCCAACTAAACACCTGCCCACGCACCTATCTTCCACCACCTCCGGTCGGCTCATCAATCACTTGTTTGCTCTTCTCGCAACAATCGCTCTGTTATACGACGTCCGACGCACAGTGAAG
The DNA here is from genome assembly GCA_002313205.1 of Laupala kohalensis. Lineage (NCBI taxonomy): Eukaryota > Metazoa > Arthropoda > Insecta > Orthoptera > Trigonidiidae > Laupala > Laupala kohalensis. Next base: position 262,276 of record NNCF01132599.1, on the reverse strand, counting down.
ACGACGACACACGGTGACGGCGGCGGCGGCGGCGGCGGCGGCGGCGGCGGTCGCGCGCGTGTACAATGCGTGTCATTCAACGGCGACGCACGCTTCGCACGTGTCTCGCGGAAGATGAAGTTGGACGCGCGGCGGAAGAAGGGGCGGAACAGGTGGGTGCGGCTTAGGAGCAGGTGATGAATGCAAAGAAGGAGGGGGCGAAGAAATTGTAGGTGGATAAGATGCTGCTAAATGCTGTCGTAAGAGGGTGGATATTTACAGAATTTCGATAGTCTCTTACATATCTCAAACAAATGTTCACCCTAAATTTCATGGCACTCATGTATATAACAGAAACTTTATAAAACTCAAAATTACACACAATACATAAAAAAATATCACTTCAAATGCCACTTATTGAGATATTAATATTATTCAATAATTCAGAAATTAACATTTTCATTATGGAATATATATTTATTGCATTCTTCATTGCATGGAATAATGATAACTTTCCATAAATATTTTTTAGATATTATTACAATCACGCAGAAATATTATAGGAAACAACCACTCATATCTCAGTAAGAAAATATGACCGAAATACTTATGATCGTTTTGAAGGAGATGAAAAAATATATTAATTCTTGTGATAGTTCGTATTAATTTGCATAAGCCGACGCTCCAGGATTTGTATTTAAAATTCTTTTTATTATTATTATTATTATTATTATTATTATTATTATTATTATTTAAAGCACTATTTTGTAGTCATTTTCATCTTCTCTTGATTGTACCGAAAATTTCAGGGAGAAAAATCAGCAAGAATGAATAATATAATTAATCAGAAATGAAAATATAGTATTTTTATTTAACACATGATTACTGCATTAAAATAACAAGGTCTAAATGGAAATATACATGTTCACGTCAAAAGTGTTCATCTTGATCTTTACGCCTCATGGATGCAACCAGCCTGACATGAGAGTAAGCAACAAGAGAAAAGGTATAAAAGTTCTTTTTTATTTGTCGCCTGTTCCCATGACGTATTCAGTGCCGTTTGGAAGCGATTCCTCAAATCGCAAAGAATAATATTGTAGTTTTATCTTCGATTACTAAATTATTTCCGTCCTTGTTACCTTGTTATAGTTTCGGTTTCACGTTTAATGTCGGATATGGTATTCGCCCTCTTCCTTAAATGAGTTCGGAGACTTATAGAGTAAGGTGTTCATGTTCATTAACTTATGTTATGAAGAAAATAATACATTGATGATTAGAAATATGTTAATCAATATTTCCTCTCAAATTACAGGGATAATAAAGGTAAAAATATGAAAAAAATATATAACCAAATAATAAATAATTCAAACCAATACGCATTTTATAGTATTTAAGTTTAATGGAAGGTACGTAATATTGGTCAAGTATTCAAGTTTAATTTCCACAAATCGTTATTAAATAAAAATGTCAATAAAATACTTTTGATATCCTTAATTTTTTAATGGAAAAGTCTAGATAATAAAAATAAGTTGTAAGTTGAAATTTTGTTCTCAAATTTCTATCACTAATGTGTATAATTTACTCAGAAAATTGAATTAAATAATAAATAAATCAATTGATAAAATACCCGTAAATAACTTTGTTAACATTTTTTAAATAATAAAATATTTAAAAGCGAACATAAATCAAAAACAAACAGTTTTGGGTTTAAGGAAACTTAATCCTGAATCTGATGACGATTAAATTTCAGTCCCATGAAGTTATTTTCATCTATTTCAATTATAATTTTGGTTTGATGCTTTGTCGTCAAGTCAAAATATTGCTCATTGTATTGTTTTGTGTACATTTGAATTTTTAATTGTCTTCTGCTATCAATAGCATCAAAATCATTGTACATGAATTCAAGTATTATATTAGCGCATCAAAGAGCAATGTGGCCGGCATGTCGCTCTGGTCTATTTGAACACGATATAGACACTTCATTCTCATTACAGCAGGCTGAGAAGACCGAGTCAGTCTGGAGGTTGAGGTGTGATGAAAAATTCCACACCCTACTGAGGTTCGTCCAGCCAGCAGCTGGGCGCTCTACCCACTGAGCCACGCAGACTCCTCTAATAATATTTCAGAATCCAAAAATTCAAACTCCTATTAGTACAAAACTGGAGACATGAATTATTTTATGTCAGTACTGACAGAAAAAGGGCTGTAAAGATGCTTAAAGACACTCAGTTGGGTGATGACAATCTTGGTGGTTAGTTATCGACATCAAAGACTCTTAGAAACATTCTAACCGCTGGATATCTATACTGTATAACTAATGCATTTAAAGTTTCATGAATGGTAAAAGTGTGATGTCAGTTATTGTGACGATATGCACGGTAGTTGTAGTTCATTACCGATGGCTGAGGAAGAAAGACGAGATTTTTTATCCCGTTTAAATACGTAACATTTTGCTCTGGACCAAAACCGGGCAAAAAGAAAATTATTTGAAAAGTTAGTAATAATTATGATATGTTCGTGTTATATTTAATATGTTAGATCTTTTGTTTATTATGACTTTGAAACTGTCAGACATAATAGTAATAATTAGTTTCTTACAAAGTAGTGAATCATCATAGGAATATTAAGTATTTCAATAGTTAATACCTCACTATAGACCATTTTGAAGACATCAAATTAAATGACCAGTCTAAAATCAACAATGGTGGTCTTACCTGAATTAGAACAGGCAATATTTCTTTGACGCAACTCTCCGAGAGGGGTATCATCGAGAAAAGCAGAATCCTCATGAGAATAACGTTTGAACAACGCCCAGTGGTTCTGGATCGCCAACAGCTGGCCACGGTAAAAAATTAAAGTTGTTATATTTGTTATTTTTAATCATGTGTAGGATGAAGTAATGTTTCAGGGATCAGAAAACAATGTTGGTTTTTAGATAGGCGCATTGGTGTGCACACAATTAATGGAAAAATTGGATGTCGCGCAGGGAACAAATACGACGTAAATTTTTAATTAAATTTTTAGATTCCTGTAAAAAGTGTGATATTCGTTCGATTTCAAATCGGAAAAATTAATTCATGTTAAAATAGTATTGGAAATTGGAATGTAGTTTTCAAAATATCAAAGTCGCCTGCAAATAGTGACAATTTAGAACAAAAAAATTGACAAATTTCAAACATAAATCTTACATTTAAATACATGAAAGTAAAAAGTTCAGCAGAGTTTTACTTTGTTATTAACATGGAGAGTAGGTCATAGTATTTTAAAAGTTACTGCCAATTTCCAGCTGTGACCATCTGCGACCCCGAAAGTTATATATATATATATATATATATATATATATATATAGTTTCTGAAAATATTATTTTAAAAAGAGAATAAAATAATATTTGCCAAGAAAATTGTTAATAATATTAGTATGTCAGGAGTTGTATAAACTCTTACAATGAGTATGACACACTTGAAATTAAAGCATTCTTATATTAATTAACCATAACAATTAATTAATTGTTTATATGATTTAAATAATATTAATTAAACAATTGCCAATTCATTCGATCTTAGATTAAACATTTTTATCTCCTTCGCAGGGGTGCGTTGACGCGTTCAATATGTCAGGCAGTTTCCTTCACTTTCCCATGAAATTCCTGGTCATTGTGATTACAAATATTTGTATTTATACAGATTATGAGTAAACGTTATTAATATGTGATGCCCCGTAGGGAAAAAAGGCCATCATACTTTTCCTAAAATAATTATTTAATGCTTTTAGTTAGGAATCATGAATACCTTTCGTTCTCATTTCCACTTCTTTCTTCCCTCAAGCAATAGTGACATTATGAATACGAAGAAGACACAGTTCTTTTATCCTTATAGATACCTGTCATCAGTTGGCCATTTTCCCTTCCGCTCTCATGCCGTGTGAGCCATCATAAAACAAAAGAGGAATGATATGCTATGACTACGTATCCCTTGTGACTTGCGAGGGATGTCATGGTTAGTTTTCGGTCTCACCTCTCCCGTCTCCTGGGCAAATTGTTCTCTCTTTCTTTTCAATTTTCTTATCTCCTGACTATAATAGGGGAAATTCCTTTTTTGTAGAAACTCTATGACATCAAAAACTGAACTGGAGTATTATTAGTTTTCATTTTTTAAATTTTGCATTATTTTATTAGTTTTAATGTGGAATGAATCCCCTTCGTTACCACCTATCCTCTACTACTCATGTCTCACGTCATGTCCTCCTTCCCAATTATCATCTGCAGCTATTGTGTAATGTCTGTCAAAATGTAATGAACAAAAATTAATTGAATTGAATGAATTTTATCGTCTGTTTTCGTTAAAAAACGATTAATTTTACAAAACTATTTCTTTTTGTCAATTTTGTCAACACTGATTGTCTAAAAATGACAATGAATAACATTCTAACCTTTAAAATAATTTGTTTCGTTCTGTAAATAATTTTGCAAAAAGTAATATTTTCTTTCAAAAATAGACATCATTTTTTTTTTCATTTTGAACATCGATTCAAGTCTCAATAGCTCACTAGCTCATTTTAATCAAATTATTGAATATAAATAAAAAACTTTTTTATACCAATAAATCTATCGAATAACATATTCAAATATTATGAATATTTGACATAAAGAGTTTTACAATCAGGCAACTACATATTTTCAAAATGTATGTGTTACGATCAGACAACTTTAGGTTAAAAAAAAAACGATTTTGTGTATTTTATAATGAATTCACTGTAATATATCCGAAGCATCCGCCATTTTGTCGCAATCGTACAGGTGCAGTGATCGAAGAGGTTGGGGGATACGAAGATAGGGGTGGATCTTTCGTCGGAGCGTCGCGTTTATTCATAGGTTCTAGATACTGAGTGCTTTATCTCCTTCGCCAATTTTGTTCATTCGTTTCCCGATAAGATTATTCAGCTCCCCCCAACGACATCGTGTGTTGCTTCCTGGCCGGAGATACGAGATGTTTTATCGTGTTTCCGGTCACAACTAGACCTCTCTGCTACGGAGAATGAAAGATTAACAATCAAACACCGGTAACTAAAGTTCGCAAATTTTGTCCTTCCACTGTATCTAAAATATTAGTTATCCAATTCTTCAATAAATATAAGCGAGCAATAAATGTTAATACAATCGTTCCAGATATTTTTTTCTATTCGTTTTTTCATAACACATGTGATAATTAAGTGGACCACACACTTATGAGAATCTGACCATCCACTCACCTTTTTCCGCACTGTAGATACGTTACTTCTATTAAGTGAGTATTCAACCCTGTCCTTTTTGTTGCAATGTGACCGGTGATGGCATGATGGGAAATTCCTATGAATCAATCAAATCAATACAGTTATATTTAATTAGTTATGTTTCATTCGTTTCCTTAAAAACCATTATTTATTACGTTTTTGTTAATATCTAAATATGTGATACATGAGATTCATTCGTGTAACTGTATCATTTATTTATTTCTGTAATAAACAATTTTTTAAACCGTTTCCTAATTGTTTGGTGTTTTATTTATTCTTGTACGTATGATTTTAAAGAAAATTATATGAAAGACAAACTTAAAATGTTTCTCGACCTAATATTCCGTTAATTTATTTTTATCCACAATCGCATAAGATCAATATTTTAAAAGTATATTATAGTAAAACATTATCTCTATTAGAGTAAGATAATTGAGGGGAATAACTAATTATAACTGGTGTATATCTTTGATACATGCGTCTGACATATATAGAAATATTATACCAGATTTGTTCGTTGTTCTTAATTATTCAAGTATTCTGCCAATTTCAGATCATTTTGAAGAAAACGTATTTAATCGGAAGGTCTAGTGTGTCGTACGATTTTACGGATCAAGTGTTGGTTTGAAGATATAAAATCTAGTTTAATACTAAATCATACATATTTAGGACCCTCACGAAGTTTTTTTCGAGGTTTATATAGTTGAAAAAAGCATTTTATCTCTGAGTAAATGTAGCGTATCATTTTCACACTATAGAAACGTGTATAAAATCCCTCAGGACAGCGGAGGTCGCTGGCCTATTTATCATCTACCAACATATGTCCTCTAAACTTGGAAGCACAGAAATTCTTTTAAGGAAGGTAGTGGTTAAGAAGTTAAGGTCAACGTCATTTTGCAATAGACATACGTATATTTCATAAAATTATATCAGAAAATGCTAGTATTATGTGAAAAAATTAACACTTGTACGCTTTAGTTTTGGAAATATATTTCAGATAGTGGATAAAAAAAGTGTTTCATTATACACAAAATTTCCAAAATAGAAAAACATTTCATTTGCTGTATTTATATTTGGTACATCTATTCACTTAATATATTATACCTAGTTATGTATTAGGTATATACTTGAGAACCTTCGAATTACTTACTAACATCTATATTATGTTGTCTTTACTCCTTGATTTAGTATTAAATACTTAAGTTCTTACGAACGTCCGATAGTATTCCGGACAGGGCAATGGTAAATTTGGTTATGATTTTGAGAATAGAAACAAAATAATGTAAGTATCTCACTTCACGCGAACCAAATTCATTAGTAGAATTGTTCAGTTTTTTTCAGAACCGCAGTTTTCTTTCGAAAAGTTCTGAATTGTGACAACATTTATGTTTAGAAATACAATCGAGTTGATATAGTTTAATTTTTGTAATTTAATGATAGAAAGAAATTAAAATATAATTCAATAACTCCATACTGCTCTGTTATTCTGAATTTCGAAGCATTATCTTCGGACAAGTAAAGGCTCAACACAAGGACGTGTACGTGAGAAATAATTTCGAAATTTGAAATAATGAATTAAATTTGTGTAAGTTTGAAATAATTTATAAATTGAATATATTTTCTTCCGTGCCATTGAGCCGTAGATGCTTAAAATTTTTCAATTTGTAAATTATTCAATTAGTGCATATTATTTTGAATTAGAATTATTTTTTTAAATCTCTACTAGGATAGAAATCTTCAGAATTCGTGTTGTCGCAGTAACAGATACCTGGAAGACTGAATGTTTGCCAGTGTGGCGCAACATCATTCACTCAGGAAGGAAACGCTGCAATGATGGATTCGAAAATAGGACAGAGATCTCTGTCGTTGGAGATTCGTTCGACCTGCAGGGGAGAGCGTAATCTCCTTGACAAATAGATGCACCCCATGTTCTGATAAAGGAAGGTGATCTCTTCTCTGTCCCCTCTTTCTACCTGTCTCCGAAGTTTCTATTTCCTGTGCACAACAAGCTGAAGCACGTGGATCTAGAGATATCTCTCTTCCGGAACTTACGTAACGTGGTGCGTACGAAGGTAACGTGTTGACATTGGTAATGCCAACTACGACCAAATGTTCTTTTTTTTTATAATTTGGTTACATCATTTTTATTAATAAGCAAATATAATTCGCAACTTAAATAGTTTTCAAGCATCATAAAACAATTGTATTAAAATTTCTTTTGAAAATTGAACTCAACTTTAAATTCTGCAAGAATTAACGTTTATTACATAATCTAAATAAATAAATAATTTAAGACTTACGACTTTACTATGGACGAATAATATTTCTTTTGTGCTTTCAATAACACAATGTTTCGACTTTACGATTACCTCGTCGTCAGGTATTACAAGTTGTAACAAGAAACATAAAAAAAGAACGTGATATATACGTAAATATATACCAAAATATTTACATCGGGTATTTACAATATAATATTATAACATGTTAGAGTAATTTCTGCTTCTTTTTGAACATTTCTATTCTCTTGAGATACCGTATAATTTTTACATTTTTATTAAAATCATTCGAAACTGTCCAGTAAATAAACTGTATCTGTGATTACATGGAAACGTCGAAGGCCAACTTCTTCGAAAGGGAGAGATTCCATTGTTAGAATCTTGGATATTCAAATATAATCATAGTTACTGATGAAAAATGCCGAGTCATCCCGTGTTACCTTATTTACTTGTTTATTTCTTTACCCCTTCCTTGCCTTCTTCTATTCACTGCGCATGTGGGTTCGCTACACTTTGGGACGAGAGAAAGTCCACTCTCTCATGATACGACTTATTGTGACTTCAGCAGACCCTTAACCGTTTCCCTATCAAGTTCCTTTCCGGCATCTTCCGCAGCAAATAAATCGCGCCAATTAGATGCACCCCAAACAAACAAACAACGGGTCTGTCCATATTACCTGTAGCCAGTCCTTGTCTCTACCAAAACCAGAATACAAGACATGACTGTCTAATTCTCTCACATCTCAAATTTACATGAGTCGATCCTCGTTTTGTTCGAATTTTAACGAGCAAAAACAAGCGAGGATCCTCTATTGCGAGCCATCCCTTTGAGGATCCAGCGATCCGAACCGTACGTCACGGGGAAATTTACGTCCCATTGGGGTACGGCACAGGTCGGAGTTCTCGTATCGCGCGGGACACGGACCTGCTTCAGTCGCGGAGCGTCGCAGGGAACAAAATGTTTACGCGGACGGCTTTTGTATCCTCGCACTCGTAAAACTTCGGTCGTCGGCTTTATGGCGGATTCTTGGGCAATGTTTCCTGCACCGAGGTGGGGTCTATGCGAGTGGTGTGGATTGGAGAGAATTGATGTGGCTAGTAACGGAGGAGGAAATGTAAGTGAGGTGAGGAGAAAATGGGGGAATATGAGAAACAAAAAAGGAACTGATTTAAAAGCGAAGAGGATCGATAGGATGAAGAGCAGAGGAAAATGGTGAGGTAGGTGAGAAAAATGAAAACAATTTAGGAATACAAGAAATGAAGATAATATAAAAGTAACTGTAATTGTTGGGGAGGAGAGATGTACTGAGGAACAGAGAAATAACAGTAAGGCGAAGATCAATAAATATGGTATAAAATAATGAGACGAAGTAGTAAATACAAGAAAGAATGAACTTAAGGAAATGAAAGAGTGGGATGTGAAGGCATGCAGCCTGGGAGAGGAAATAACTAGTTAGATGCCCCATAACACAACGGAAGCGTAGCTTAAAACGAGAAAGTAGATTAGATGAGAAGATGTAGAAGGATGGGGATTAGCAAGCCTTTAAGACAGTCTGTGCTGACCTGCAGTAACCTGCATACATTAGAAAAGAAGGGTTAATGAATTCTAACAGTGACTGCACTCTCGGAAGGACAGGAATTCACTGAAGCTGCTAAGGGTCGAAATGGTGCAACCGACGGAACAGGTTCTCCAACGGTGCTCATCAATATAGAGATTTTTTTTCTTTTTTTAACTATAGTAATGTGCTAACACGTAAACATCTTACTTCAAACTTAAATGTTTCAAAATGCAATCAGGGAAAGAACATTCAAGATATTGAAGTTCTCAGATATATTGAACTACTACAACCCATAAAAATAATCTTTTCTTCATTAATTACAAAGTTCGATTATACGGGTATTAAACTTTGATATTATATTTGAAATAAATTTTTGTGATAGATTAGACATAAATAAAAAAACAATCGGAGACACTCTATAAACAATTCGTTCAATTCCCTAGTATTTCATCAGAAAGAATTAAGTAGCGTAACACTAAAAGTTACAATAAAAATTTGTAACGTCTCAAACAGAATAAGAGTCGTGGAGATTAAGAAAGAAGAGTTTGATTTAATCTTTTATATCGGACATCATAAATAAGATTTTAGTGACACACAAGGGAGAAAATTCAAGAGCTTTGAAGAATAAATAAGGCGAGAAAGTTTAAACTAGAATGTCTCTCACCCTGCTTGATTCCGGAGGGGAAGGTCTAACGAATGCTTGGCAACGCCTCCTTGAGAGAAGAGAGAGTAAAGAAGTGAGAATCAGGGGAGTGTGGTGACAGTTGAGCGTTCAAGAGCTTATATAGAACTTGATTCGTTCAACGGACATATGTAATCGCGGGATGGCATGATTAGTTTTACGAATCAAGAAATTCCCTTTTTTCTATAAACTTTCATCCCACGGCATCTCAGTATGATGAATGAAATACACACCATCAAACTACCTATGTTTCTTACATGTTGTAGTCAGTGTTTGTTCCATCCTCTGAATTTATTTTTGGTCCATTTTCGGATTTTCTAAAATTGTTCTACACCGATGAATTAGTTTTGAAATGGTGCTTGTAGTCATTTTTGACGTAAGATAAGAACTGTAAAAACCGATCACATTTAATCGATTTTTCAAACACGACCGCATAAATATATTATTATTCAATTTTTCAACTCCATTTTTGCTCACCAATTTTCTCCATACTCTTTTCTACATATGATAAAATTTATCTTTTAAATTGTTTCTACCTTGATGGAATTAAATACCATGTATGGTATTAACTAAAATTACTGATGGAATTTTGATAAATGAAAATTTGTTTTTTACATATTTTATATTACTTAAATAAATAAGGAGATTTACGTAATACATGTGCAGAAAAGAAGACAATGAAAAATCTGAAATGATATTATTCCTTGTTTTAGTTTGGTTTCGTCAAAGAATGAGATCGAAGTAGTAATATAAAGTGGGTGTATAATAGGAAGTGAGAAGGTGAAGATAAAAATTTTTGTTACTAGTACCAGTAAGAAAATGTAAAAATAGTATAATTTATGTCCCAAGTTTTCAACAAGTTCTTCTAAATATGGGATGTGGAACGTGTGGTGCAAACCTTAGAGACATTTCCCAGTACCCCTAGTTGAAGGAAAAGTCAAAGGTTTCTGCACACAGTAAACCATAGCCTCCTGCTCAGTGTTTCCAAACCATTCATTAAAAAGTGACAGTGTCTTAAGCTGTTTTGCTATTCTTGTAAACAATGTGGGCTAATTATATCCCCGCACTTGCAAGTACTTGCACTCGATGGAAAATCAGGAAGTTTAAAGGTTGATTTTGTTCACACCCAAGCCTCAAGCATTTTAAACCCCAAAGCAATTCTAAGAATGCCTACCATGCCACGATGAGTAAAAATTGTGCTCACCTAAAACAATATTAAACAAATAAATATCTCATGAATTGGTTTCAAGTTGAGACCTTGCTTCAAATTTCCGCTAGTGAATACAAGCATAGAGAAAGGATATGAAACACCGCAATCTTAAACAAAAGTGATTGAGTTGTCCGAAGAAATCGTTTCAAATCGTTTTATAAGGAATGTTTATCTTGCTATGCTTCTCAAATATGTTTTGGGTTAAATATTTATTTGTTGATTATTCCCTTTTAAGATGTTTCTATCACATTAGATTTTGTCCACAGAGTGAAACAGAACAATACGTTAGCTAATATTGAATTCATAAGTTATTAAGGTATTGTCAGATTAAAGGTATTTTTAAGATTGTCCATTAAAAGATGTCAATATTCTTATTACATTTATATTCATTTAAACAAAATAATTTTCTTTTCTTATTATTTCTATTTTGTATTATTATTATTTATATATTATTTTGTATTATTATTATTATTATTATTATTTTATTATTATTATTATTATTATTTTATTATTATTATTATTATTATTATTTTATTATTATTATTTTATTATTATTATTTTATTATTATTATTATTATTATTATTATATTATTATTATTATTATTATTATTATTATTATTATTATTATTATTGCAAGAGAATTTTATGGGCAAAAGCAAGAGTATTAGATTAGTCAAATGTCGAGGTCACGGAATTTGAAGGCATTCATTTTAGTTCCACGACCACAATTATTCATCGATAGAATAAGTAATACGTAATCTTCATTTTAAAATGTTGGTAGTATTCTTTAAATTAAATCAGCAATAATTAGTATTGATCATGATTAAGTGCATAGTTGAAATTTATAACCTTCGGGGATATTCTCAATGTGTTTATGATGTTACTCAAGTACTAAGCGCTTTAATGCAGGTTTCCGCTCGAACGCCGCTGTTTCGTGTGAACACTTTCTGTACAACAAATTTCATTATATTCCCAGACCATTGACTACGACGACGAATAAAACCAATTTAATGAAAATATTACAGATAATGTGCGGAAACCAAATGATATAATATACGAGAGAAGCAATAATTTTGGTGTATAACAAATATTTTAATTGTGTATGACAATCTAGATAATTTAACATATGCGAAGAAATTCTTAGGACATAATACCCCTGAGCATGAAGGTATTAAATTATTTTGGTAAAATATGTTCTAACACAAAACCGAACCGTAGTCTATTATTGTCATTATTGAATTATATTAGGAGAAATTGACAATTAAATATGCAATTATTTTGATATTTTTAAAAGTTGTTTTTCCCCTAAACGTGAAACTCAAATAATATATTTTGTTTGATTCAACTCCTCTTTACAACACAGTTTCTAAGTAACGGACAGAAATGGTTAACTTGACATAGCAGTTAACACCTTAAAGGGAACGCAAAGTGGCATCCTGTTGGAGGCCAATGGCACAGGCTGAAGGTGAGATGGTGAGATACCTAAAAGACGTTGTATAGTTTGCAAACGCACGAATTGTGTGTAATGAAGTCAGAGAGGTAGAGGTAAAATTGGAAAGTGATAGTCCAGAACAAAATAAGAGCGACATTAGGGAAAGTGAGTAAAGTAGATGGAAGATGACAGAGTGGGTGTTGAGAGGTTCCAGGTTCCGAGAGGCCGCGACCTGCGCATGACCCGTTCTTCGGAGGGTGCATAGAAACCAGGAGGTGGAGATATGGAGAAGAAGCAGGAGGGGTAGCCAGCTGCGACACCCCAGGAACACGACGCCGCAGGGACCCCGTTGCCACTGGAGGGTCCGGCACGCGCCTACACAGCTGCCGGGAGCTGGCGTGCGTCCGCCCCCGCTGTCATCCTTACCATCGACCTGCAGCATGCGTCTGCCAATATTGACTCCTCTTCTAGGAGCGGCTGCGGATGGAGGTAGCGGTTGTGGGTTGGGGACGCTCTGGTGTTGTTGATGGTGGAAGAAAGACAGGCGAAGTTTTGGTATCTGGGAGCTTACACACTCATCCTTTCTATGGCACTAACAGATTCGAAAGAAAAACTCCAACATCGCAGAATTTAGAAGAACATCAGCCAAACGTTTTAGCCGAAGGTTCATTCTGTATTATTTATTGAAACAATCACCAACTTTACAAAATTGTTAGAATAGAAGAAATACAGACATCCTTTCTCAGCCTCCTTGTCTATCTTGCCAAGACAATCCAAGGAACTATTAGCATTTCATTCTGTTTGCGCTTCTAATCTAGTCTAAGGTACAAGCGCTTCTAATTCTTATATATCTTTTTATTTTATATTTTCACTATTAATCCTACATCTCGGTTCACATCATTCCTGGGATATGTTTCGCCAATACATTGCTTCTGAAATTACGTCGCTGATTTCTTCATACTCATCCTCTCTCCATCGTACCAGCTTTGTATGCTTGTAGCATGCATATCAGTCTATCCACATTCTATATTTGGAATATTATATTAAATTCCACTTGTAAGATTTTTTTTTGCATATTCTCTGACACCACGCTTGGAGCCAAAATAATTTTTCGCACTACTATCGTATAATTAATTGTTAAAATCTGACCCATTGTCACCTCAAGATTTATAATCAGTATACTTTCAACACTTCCTTATAACACGCAATATAACACCGTTTCATGTAAAGGGTTTAGATTTATTCTTTTCACAAAACAGTTCCAAACGATTACATAACTTAACGACTTGAATTAAACACTAATGAAAACCAAGCAAATACGTTTTACCACACATCTTTCACGTTTCGGAACAAATTGAAACTGATTTACCCAATGTGGTGTCCAACAGCCGTAACTGGAATGTTACCAGCACTGATTATTGAATTGAACAAAAGACGACATACACCATTTATATCGGGCTGTTTGCATCAATCTCGTTGCGTACTGTCAATCGTACTAATCTACAGTGCTAGTTGGTAGGTTACCACAAAAATCTTGTAAATCATGGAACATGGAATGGAGAAAGAAAAAGACATCGATGATAGACAAAACCGCACAGTGGCAAACAAGGATTGCAGGTGGGACGTAGCAATGGGTCTCCACGAGACGGCTGCCGCTTTGAGGCACCGATGAAGCATCTGCTTCTATCTTCCACATACACACTCACATGTCCATCCTCCCCCTCTTCCACGCATCTCCCATCACCACCCCTCCCCTTCCCACACATCTTCTCTCCCTCCATTAAACAACGCGCCTCCTGGGAGGTTAAAGTGGTTAGCGTTAATTTGGGTCGGGGAAGCCACGTTACTGATTTGGGGAGCAGTGTATGGAACATCTGTCACCTAAGGCAGAGCGACTGCCGATTGGGTAGCCCGTCGTCAAGTGGCACTTGTCCTTCAAGCTACAGAAATCCGATTAGGTTTCCTCTACATTAAGCAATGAGGTTTGATAAATGACGTAGATGTTTTACAATTGTTTCCTTTGATATCTACAAACTAGTAAATGGAGCGTAAAAGATTTCTTTGTCCGAGGATATATGTCAAAAGGCGATTAGTGAGCTGCTTCTAAATTGAAATAATAGCAGCCTCTACTAATCTTCTAATAATGATACTTCTAACAAAACACGATACTTCATGTGAATTTTAAATTTTTCAAGATATTTGTCATTAAATTTAAAGGAGTATTGTCGTTTCATTATATGCATAATTTATAGTAATTTAGGATTCTCTTTGATCAACTGTGGGATTCTTTATATATGTGTTCTGTAAATAAACATAATATGTAAATAACACCTAATAATCTAATACATTTAAATTATTTTGAGATATGAAGGGTAAGAATTGAGTACGATTAACTCAGATACATCAAACAGAAATATAGAAGCTTATCATTTCTGTAAGAAAAATAGACTGCGAATTCACATAACCATAAAATTATGATATTATGTATACCTAAACAAACCAAATTACATAATGATAAAATACAAGTATATTCCATTATATCTGAAACGTTACATACCTGAAATGATATTTATAAAAAATACAAATGTTAGTTTGAAATTTTGAACTGACACAGAAACGTTCTCGAGTATTTTGAATGCTATTTTATTAAATGTTTGTGTAATTTCTGCGTTTTTGTAAATATATTTTGTGTTAAGGATTACGTCTAATAGCGTGTTGACTTGTTCTGTGGCTACGTTTATGTTTCTTGTTACAATTTCTTTACACCTGACTTATTCAGATCACGAGTCGAAACGTGTATTGAAAACATACAAAAAATTATCGTTATCGTCCGTAAAAAGGTCGTAAACCGTAATTTATTTGTCTTAGATAAGTAAATCTTGAACGATTTTTGTTCTATCATTGTATTGCAGTGAATGATTTCTCGGATTCTCTCTCAATCAACACCTGATGAAAAATCCTTGATAAGCATATTAGATTCAGCATTCACGGAAATCCGCCAAAGAACAGCCCCTCACTTTTCACGACCAACTTTCGCCCTTGTATTGGCCAGTTTCTTATCCATTAATTTCAACGAAGAATGATTATTTTTGCAACACTGAGCGACTCCTTCTACTTACAAGCAGAGAATTATTAAGTAACTACTCGCATTTTGAGCGATAAAATCTTATGTTTCCGCTATTTTTCAAATAAACTATCTTATATTATGTAATTATCAACATAGCAAGTCTCAGTAACCTCTTTCCGCTAACCAGTGTTTGGCCTTCACGTTGTTTCGCGTTTCTTTGTCGATCAAGTGGCCAAAGGAGGCTGAAAGTGTTCTGTTGATGGGATATATTGTTCGAAAATGGCAGAAGAAAGAACTCTTGATTCGAAGCGTGATAGTGGACGGAGTACCCATTAAAATGTCACGACCTACAGTAAAAGTCACGTAAAATGGACAGAGTTCAAGTTTGCTGCTAATGCTTCAACGGAAAGTTGCAGAGACGTCTTTTTGAACAGGTGTGGTGTCCTGAATTTTGAAAGTTTCATGATTAAGTCAAAATATTATTTATTTAGAAAGTAATTTAAAAAATGTACCAAACATGGGGGGGGGGATAACATTTGAAAGTTGGAGTTTGATCAATTTCTGGTGTAGTTTCTTTTGATTCTATAGGATAGTAAATAAAATATTTATAACTGATTATAGGACAAAGAGTATTTGTATCACATATTATAGAACTCACATTAAGATTAAATATCGACTTTCAAATTACAAAGCAATGTAAAATCTTAATGAATATCCAATAAAATGTTTAAAATTAATTCAGTTTAGTGATGCGGGAATATTGCTTATTTCAATTTGTATAAATGTCTATAAACACAATATTATGATTTACATGAATATGAATTTTCTTCACGAAATTTGATTCGAAAACAAAGATTTGGCACATTTGGAGAAACTATGAAGTGCCACTTTTTCTGAAAGTTTTAATACCACAATTTATCTCACACAAAATGTATTATTATCATAATATATGTCTCAATAATTTGGGAAAACAAATAAAATTGTATATCATCCCTCTGTATATCGCATTTAAGAGTGAATTTTTCTCATTATCATAGCCACACATGATTCATTTCCCTTGTAATACAACGTCCTCCAAAAAGAAATGAACCAGAATATTTTCTGCGTGTTTATTCTAAACTTGTATTGGGCGCTTGATACTACATATGTATTGTCTTTTTACTATACTTTGCATTCATTAACTCCATATTAGTACAAGTGAGAAAAAATAATGATCCATGATTGGTGTGACGAAGTGGTGCAATGGATGAAATTAAGAATGAAATGCTCTTAGATTCCTCCACGTGTTTCACGGGAATTGAACCTTCGGTTACGGGCTTTTACACCTTGATTACGCTGTAGTATTTACGTATAATTTTCAATAATGATACATAAAACAAGACTTTCTTAAACTTTATGACTTTACTTCAAAACGTTCTACAATATTTTCACTGTTGAATATTAATAAATATTTATAGATTCCTAGTCTCAAGAAGCAATCCCTTCAAATAAGATTGTTTCTATCAAATTGTTTAATAATTAAATAAAGAGTGTGTGTCCTAGATGTATAACATTCTTCATTAAAATATCATATTCACATTTTTCCATCTATTTTCTTTTCATTCCTTTATCATATCCTCTAGGTACCATGTACCTTAATGAACCACCCAGATTTTGTTTACTCTTTATTCAATCTCTTCTTCTATCATTAATCTCTAATCTATCACACATCGTGTTTCTTTCCCATCAATTAAGGATTGTTGTAAATAAAAAATGTCGTAAATACAGCTGTCAGATCAAAAAAAAATAGTTGTCAACGATAATAAAAATGAATGGTCAAATAATAATGTTAAATAAGTGGTCCAAAATTAGTTGATAAAATAGCTCGAATAGGGTATACATCGGTGAGTATGCGACGGTAAAATCAAATTATTAATGAAATACGTGTTCTTTCTCATGGTTTATTTTATCACATATTTTTTATGTAAGCCATATCGTTCCGAAGGATGTGTTTCAATTTAGCATAGTCGTAAACTCGTAGCTTCTTTGACGAGAATATCAAACATATTTATTACTCTTAGTTAAATTGTTCGTCCAACCAGATCGCCTAGCAAAGATAAACATTTCAAAACCATTATGTTGTATTGCAACAGATTTGTAATAGTGGACGATTATCTTAGGAGAAGGTGAAGAGAACAGTTCGTCAAAGGTGCTCTCGAATATTTGGTAGAAAGCAACTCCGGCCATTGGGTCGCATGATGTAAGAAAAGATCTTGACACACCTTGTACTGTTATATACATAGTTATATTATTACAGTAATATAATATTTCCCTTAACATCTTAAAATTGCTTCTTATTCTAATTTTTTTCTTGCATAGGGTTAGTATTTTAGGTGATGTAACCATTTTTGTAGAACGAGATGAAAATGCTTACATCTTTTCCTTTACTTTCCATTGAATTATAAAATAAAATAGAAAAGAAAAATGGTAGAGAATAAAGGTATATTATATTAGACACCATAGCAAAGTTAAATAAATGCTCGGAGAGATAGTGATCTTTCCATTCCCATGATACACAACATTAACACTGATTTTATTTGCAAAACATTGTGTTGCTAATTTGATGAGTAGATCAATCTAAGTAATTTACTTTTAATTGAAAACAATAATATTGCCCCTCGTGTTCTCATATTTTGTAGTAAGTAAATAATTTATTTTATGATCGTATCTGCTTAGAAGAGTTAATACGAATCCATGCTATCCAAAAAGGAAGTCCATGCTATCCAAAACAGACAAAATGAACTCGTAGTATTCTATTCAATGGTCAGAGTAAAACCGTTGCTTCTCAACAACTGCCATCAAAGGTTAAAGATTGCGCAATGTCTTAAGAGAGTAACCCAGTCACCCTCCCTTGCTTCCATCTCTCCCTTACTTCCCTCATCTTCACATGACTTCTTCCACTACTAGCGACGGGGTTTCAACTCGAAACCCGTCGCCTCCAAAGACGACCACTCTAGTTAATCGTCCTTCTCCCATTGGGTCGCGGGGTCGAGAGCTCGCTCTTCGAGGAGTGACCTGCGCCCGAATGCATTTCGAGATGCACGTTGCAACGGCCAGCACGTTGCACGTGTGACGACATCGTCGTGGCAACCTGTCGGTACACTTGGTGCAAACGAGGTGCAATCAATGCAGTGGCCCCGGTCGGCGGGACTTGACTTGTCAATCCGATGGTGTGGAAGTTTTCTAGAGAATCTGAAGTCACTGACATCGCACGAAACCGATAGATTAACGAAGAAAAGTTAGGAGAAGCTTTCATTGCGCACATATACTTCAGACCTATATTAAGTGATCATTATTGTATGTCTATATTTATGCAGATATCTCAATTTTTCCTCGAGACCGGCTCCAACAATTTTTATGGTGTTAACAGAATTCAGGTATTTCGAAATGAAGAAATGTCGCATTTCCTTGTTTGGTCATTTTAGTACTTTAAAAAATTAGAATGTATATATATTACGGGTTCCAATTATTTTCAATGCCGACAAAGCCTTTGGACATCTAAATAGTATTTGGAGACAATAAATTTTATTCATTATTTATTTTATGCCTTTTGCCTTAAGTGGAGATGGAGCTAGAGAAATTGCCAGCAAATGTTATTTTACAATATTGGCAATGCGGTCATCCAATTAATGAAATTGAAATGTTATTTAAAAAGTTTACATCCATTCAGTATAGTCTATTCCGAATTTTTTAGAAGATGTTTGATAATTAAACGTGGATCTGAATACAACTTTGCTTACTTCTAACACAAACTTTATGTGTTTCTCAATCTTATAAATGCAATTTCAGTAAATTGCTACGTATCAGCGCATTGGAAGTTTCCATATAACAAATGTTTGCGAGGTTAATTGGCCAGAAATAGAAAGTTTGTGGACAATGTTAAGATATTTAACGTTTCCTTAACAAAAAGGTACTGTACATGCATAACGAACTATTTAATTAGTAAATATTTGTACATTTAACTTCCGAAGACACGAGTATTATATTAAAATGATATCTTAAACATTACTATTCAGCTGTACTATTTCGCTACAGTCTACTAACGTGTACTGCTAAGTTCAATGTATCACATGAGTATTTCATTAATTAAAGTATTCCTGAAATTATGTCGGCTCTTTGGAATGAGTTGTCGTTAGCAAAAGACGGAATAGTATCCAAGGAATTTCTGGACAGATTATTAGTTCTACATGCGTAGCAGATTCAGTCCTGTTGTGCTGCTGTCGTTCTCCTCATAACAAGACGACATAGTATATTAACGCAGGTTCTAGATTCTCTGTAATAAAACTATTAACTTGTGAGGGCATTAATTATTTAAGAGAAGGAACTAAATTAATAAGTTCCTGGCTTTATGTGATATGTAAAAACATAATTTTACTCGAATTCTTTAAAGGGTAATAAAAATCATTATGGTTTAGTGTTGCATTGTTATGTTATATGTGAAAACAAACTCAACTTATTAAACAAATTAAGTACATTTGCACCGAATTCATTACTTAACGATGTCACGGCATTCCCAATACCTGAAATATCCATTAATCCGCGAACATCGACGCTGAGAAAGGCCTATAAAACTACCATCGTCAGCTTAAGCCATTCTAATGAATATTTAAAGCGAACCAGCGACAATGTTGCATGTAAAAGGAAGCAATGGTGGGGAAAATGGAGATGACATTGATCACCCTGAGCTGTTTGTGTACCTGACAACGCTCGCGACTCCGTAGATGGCTCTCTCGAGGGAGTGAGACCATCCACTTCTCTGTAGTGACTCCATTGAGTTCGCGAGAGAATTTTCTTTTTCTTTCTTTCCTCGCAGTACAAGACCGTAAAACTTGCGCACACACACGGCCCGGCTAACGTCTATGTTAATCCGACGCAGCGGCCTTTACTTAGGCAAAGAAAAGAGCGCGAACAGCCTCGTACAGAGTATGATTCTGACTCCTCCATCACGTCGTGAGGCCGAGTGGAGGAGAACAGATGCCGAGATACGCGCACCCTGCAATTACTTTGGGAAACAGTTAAGGCGGCCGATAAGGAACCGGCGGAAGGAAGACAGACATGAGAGCGGAGGTGGAGATGAGGTGGTGACGATTGAATCGAATCGGAGAAATTGAGGAATTACGGAAATAGAGAGAAGAAAGCTAACAATGAACCAATGAAGTAGTACTACAAGTGACTGACGATGTCAAAATTATGCAGAGAAGGAATAATTCATATTTTGAGACACTAGCACCAAGTGCAAGTCATATTAAAGGGGTCAGTGGAAGGCAGACGTAGTCAGAGGAGATCTGGAATGGAATTCATGAACCAAATAATAAAAGATATTGACCACAGGTTGTACTTATATTTGAAAAGACTTCCTGATCATCAAACACCTGGTGAAAGTGCTGCAAACTAAACCTAGGATAGGAAATAAAAAAAGACAGAAATAGAGGTGGATCGGTTGAATAAATGTAGCTGATGTAGAATACGACGGAGAATTCAAAATTAAATATTAAATTAGAACGCGTCTCATAAATAGGTAGCCAAAATTAGCTAGTGCACCACCTCCACTGATATGTACACAGAAGAATTCCGCTGTAATGATGAGGAAAGAGTGATATGTAATGTTAATCAAACTGTCCCAGAAAAAGATCCCGAAGGTACTAGGACTTGGCACTAGGAGGCTCTCTCTAGGCCTCAGCACCACCAGCATGGAATAATAAATTCATGCATGCTATCAATAATACTCCAAGTTTAAAAACTGTTTAGGAGTATTACATAAGTAGAGTTGTTGAGGACAGACATAAGTTTAAATTGTAAAGAAAGGAATAAGTGGCAATTTTGGATTATCTGATTTTATACGAAATTTATATTTAATGTCTCGAAACAAAAGTATCCAAAGTCTATAATATCAGTAGTTCATTAAATATAATCAGCGTAGTGTAAAAGCCCCATAAAATCAGCGTCCACTTATCAAAGGGTAAAAATTAATGTTGTTGGCTACTTTGATCATCTCTTTCTCTACGAGACCAATTTTGGTATTTCACGGCAATTCGCTGACGAGAAAACCAGAGTTAACAACTTAAAACAATGTCTTTTTGGCCAAAAACAATTTGAAATATATATTAACAAGAGTTGTCAAGAGAAATGTTAAAAATTTGTTTCAATGAATGCAGTAGTCGTATCTTTAAAAACATTTCCAAGTATAAGTTATGTTGATAATTGTCAAAAACTATTTTTTGTCTTACATCTAATAAAAAGGCAGTAAGTCAGGGTAAAAAATCGAACTTCAAATAATCCTACGCAGAATAAAATACATTTTGGTATATCTCGCTTTCATGTGAGTTTTTGAAGTCATATCTATACTATGTTTTCGCCTCTAATAGTTACGTATGGAAAAATTGTTGTGGAGGCGAATTCCGGTATTGACGAGGTTGAAGAGTCATTGTTAAGTTAATGACAGAGCGATGCTGATGGCACTATGGTACCGGAACTAATAGGCAGGTTGGAGCCGTAAAGAAGTGAGACGAAGATTTCACTACCTATGAACCGGAAATGATTTAAACTCCTTCACAATCTGTGCTGTAAATAACAACGGAATCAAATCCGTGTTCCTTCGACATGCATCATAATTCTTCCACACTTCGTAAGTGCGGCCGAAAATCAAACCTCGACAAGAGTTAATGCTCTAAGATCTCATCTAAGGTATTCGAAGCGGAGTTCACGACTGATATTTTACTCACCACAAAAAAAGAATTTCTTGCCATGGAACAGACGGGAAACTACGATCTATGAGGATTCAGTTGAATGTTAAGTTTTACTACATACGTAAAATTCAATAAGGAATATGTTTGAGTGATTTTTCCACTTAAGATACTGCAGTGAAACTTATCTCATTTTCAACACTTCGTATGAAAATTAGGAGCAATTTATTGGCAATAATGGCAATTTTTCACGCAGAGTGAAATGAGAAAGTGATAGGTTTTTTTATCAATCCATTTATCAATTTATTTTTCCTGGTTATCTAAATAAATATATTTATGGAGTTTCTCTGAGAGTAAAATGTGTCCTCGATTCGAGATTAAATGATTGTCCAAATTTTTATTTCAAAAATTTTGAACACAAAAAGTTATTAACAAAACATGCTAAAAGTTTAGTTGAACTTAAGAATTACTCACTGCTTCCTTTTAATTTACTCTGTGAGTTTAAAATTATTTATCTGTATGTTCAATTTTTTTTCAACATTTACTTAGTGTTGCAGATCAGTGAATCAAGGGTGACTTTGTTTAATAATATTTCATTAATACTTGTATTGCAACTAATTAAAAGATTCGAAGTCATAACTTTTATCGATCACAAACTTATATTTTTGAGGACGCTAACTTATGAATAACTAATTGAGTCATCAAAAGAGATTAGAGTGGTAAATAAAAAATATTTCAAACTTTCGGGACTATAACGACCTGTTAACGTGAAAAAATAACTTATTTCTGTGAATTGTAGTTTATTATTGTCCATTTGTCTGCGAAGAATGTACACCTCGCGTCTTATAATATAGCAGCTAAAAACACACCAAATAATAATTTCCACCAAAATTTGAATATTCCTTTTCTGTATTGGAGTCTTTTTATATTAATTTATTCAATTTTTACTACCTTCTTTACTAACACAATTGATTCGTCAGAATCTCTCCCAGCTCCACACTTAGAAACACACAACTGAGAGTCTTTCGAAACACTCTGGGCCAATGACGCGTGATCACAGCTTAATCACATGATCACACATGTCGTTCGCTTACTTAAGAGCACAGGTGCGCAACCCACTAATCAGAGATCATTCCTCTTCCGAAGGAAAGATGTTTTCGTCCCATTCGCTTACGACACCATTTTTTCCTCCCTCGATGCCATTTATTGTTAGAGCGGACGAATAATTCAAACGCCACTTTTTGTACCAGGAGGAGACCATTGAGTGGACGCGCAGTCACGATAGACTCATCCCGTTTCAAAATCGATTGTGAAAACAACTTAAAAGCTATTGGCAACGTGCGCGAGGCCGACAACCGTTAAGGGAGACCAATTTTGTCTAATCACTTTCTTGTCCGGCTTGGAAGGTACACACGACCGAGTTTAACAGAATCAATGTGGGTGTAATCTAATGTTTAATTCAATAGAACATAGATTTCATTGGTCAGGAAAGCTAATGTCTGAATAACATTTCAATCCCTCTGTGTAGAACTGCATTCGGTATTTCCAAACATAAGCTTTAATGTCAGAGTTCATTTCGTCATCCATTCTCCAATGTAATATTAGTTGGTTTCAAATTAAATTTAAGAAATTTTCTTCCAATTTGTGCTGATATTTCGGCTGAAACAAAGTAAAAGTGTACATCTAAAAAATGAAATCACTCGCTATATAAATGTCTTTTACTCGTATGCTTATATTAAGTAACTTACATATAACTGCATATTTTATTGCGCTCTTAAGAACGGAATGTTGGTCAGAATTCTACTAAACGAAGGCGGCTCCGCCGTGAGAATTTTTAACCATATATTCGTGACTTACAACCATCATTAATGTTTCTATAAACATTTTCCAATTATGAATGGTTTAACACAAGAAAGGTTCATGAAAAATAAGAATATATAAACATTTTCCCAACATAATAGACGTTTAATTCTTGGATTATACTATTTTTCAATACGTAATATACTTGATTAACATATACACTGAAATATAAACAATATTTTTCTAATATGAGAGAATAATAGGACGCGTACTAAGAGTATCAGGTATTAATACGTTAAAAGTTTGATAACTATAAATAGATTTTCACTAATAAAAAACCATTCAAAATCCATACTAATATAAAATGCGTAATGCGAAAGCCTGTCCGTCCGTTTGTTACTTAATCACAACTAAACCACAGAACCGAACGTGATGAAATTTAGCTAGGAGATAATTAAGATGTCCAGGATGACTTTTATTTTTTAAATGTATAGATGGGTTAACTTTCGTGTTTTAAATGTATGAAAAGAAAGATAAAAATTAAGTTGAAGATAGATGCCCATGAAATCGGGGGAAAAATCGGTCGTATTAACTTACGCTGCGTAAACCGATAGAGATAAGATGACGACTATGAGTGGCAATATTGTTGGCCTCGAAGAGTTCTACACGACAGCATATGTCTATCTAGTAATGTTAATTTAAATTATCGAAAAAAAACGTTATAAAAATAGAAGTGTTGAAATACTTCAATTTAAATGAGGAATTTAAGAAGGAAAAAATCAATATTCATCTAATTTAATGGGCTCTTTGTTTTGTGTATTTTAAAAAGACAAAAAACATCTTTAAATCGTAAGGTTTGGACGAATGATTTAGATTTTGTAACGTTTTAAAGAAATGGTGCAACCGCAGTTGTATCTTGAATCGGAAGCAAAACTTCGGCCTGCGAGGCTTCCGGTGAGAGGGTTTGTTGGTCTTAAAAGTAAAAAAAAATTCCGAGCAACGCCGGGTAATCAGCTAGTAATCATAGAGTAATGCAATTATGGTAGCAACCATCGTAACTATACTACCGGAAACATTCGTGTTTAAAATTTAATGGCTACTTGAACGTGTGTGCATAGAGAATGAAATGTAATATCCGGTATTTTATTTATCTGTTAAAATGCCTTTTGACGTGAAATTTTGAATGGCTGTGATCAAAACGCTTTCATGAATAATTTCATTCTAATAAGCATATTCTATATTTTTAGATTGTCTCATTATCTTACCTCCAAACCTTAAATAGTCGCGTTTTCTTACCCAAATATGAACCACACAATTTGCGATGTAACCCAGATAGAAGATAAACAAGCTTGTTTCCGAACGTGCTTCTTCCATTACAACATCACAATCGGTGAATGGGAGCAGTCAAAACACCGAGATACATTCCTCTCCAACATTTGAGATATGACTACCGAGAAAACCTTGGACGTTTATGAGTGAGACGAGTCACTGTGGCCTCGGCGACGGAAAGCTAAACGGAGGAGAAATATGTCGGCGTCATCTCCCCCGCAAACCGCCATGTTTTGTAAGTTGGTGCTCCTATACATATCTCGAGAAACGCGTGGACACGATACAAACGCGACTTGCCAGGGACGCTCGNCCCCCACACACACACACACTCGAGTTCATACTTCGATAATCCCTTTCGATTCATCGACGAGTTTTCAATTTCTACGTGGCTACTAGAGGGGTTGCACTCTGGTGTCGACCTTCGAATGAATAAGGGATGGAGAAGTGGTAAATAAATATATCAAGAGAGAGAGAGAGAGAGGGGGGGGGGAGAAACTCACTATATTATTTTGTTCAAATAATTGTCACAATTCTTTTTAAAGATTTACGTGAAACTGAGTACTAAATAATACTTTGAAAATAAATTTGGAAAAGAAATATGAAGAGGATTTTTTGTCATTATAAATGAACCTTTTCTGTATCTTAAAGATGACTAATAATATATAGTACAAAACTCAAAGCACTAATATCAATTTAAAGTGGAGATAGAATCAGATAATTATTTCTACATTGAAATATTATTCAATTAGTTATATATTTTCTACCATTATTATTTTGTCAGTACAGAATAAATTGTATTGTTAACGTGAGGTTCTTTAGAAGATTCATATCAATAATCGTCTTCTACTCTTCTCGTCATATTTAGCGAATAGTGAAAAAAGTAAGTTCTAGGTAAAAATCAATTATCTGAAAATATAGTGTACAGCAAAAAATGGTGTAGTACTTCCGATATTTATTTTAATGAAAAAAATTGAGACCTCCAACACCCGGATGCTGTGGACCAAACAACCTTCTGCAGGAGTGAATTGCAAGTATAATGTCGTGTGAAGAAAGTCAATTGTGGCCTTGCACAGGTCCAGAACTAAGGTGTGAACCACGGATTCGAGCGGGGGAGAAAGTGTAATGGCAGCTTATGAGTGTTATAAAACCATTCATCTGAGGTAACGGCGAAACCTTCAAAGTTTCACGCACTATTTAGCGTCAGAGCTCTTCCAGAATCACCTAGTTATAGCAGGCTCAGTCACGGCTTTGGAGACCGGGGTTATTCTACAGAAGCCGAGCGTTAGTTTTTTGTGCAATTCTGAGGAAACGAGAGAAGGGAAGCTGAAACAACTTTGTGGCAAGATATAACCACAGTGAATTGGAGAGGGGGTTGGTAAATTATTTTGGTGCAAGTGCTTGTAAACGAAGCATGTGGCAATCGTTTCAAGGTTTGTTTATAATGGTGAATCACTCCCAGATGAACCTCTCAGGATATGACCGTTCTCTCGCAACATAAAACTGTTATGCATGTAACTCACGTCGTACCTGGCGTATTAACGAGAAATTTTTTAAAAACTTTTTTCAGACGTTTATTCTATTTTAGTATTGTTGGGAAATTCTCAAAACTTTTTATACCAGTAGAGGAAAAAGAATGAATAAAACCATGAAAGCTATGTATAGCAGTACGTTCTTGATTATTTGTTGGAGTCCCCCTCTTTTTTGTTCCTCTGTACGGACTTAGACGGAGAATGCCTGTCGCCTAATTCCTGTGTACTGACTTCCAACATTGGAATGTAACAAATGTATTAGAATAGAAACACACGGTGCTATCTTTTCATACACATATCACCAAAAAACCTTTTACGGAACGGCTCAAATAAATTGCTACCTACATTGTAATGTACTCCTATTTTTCTATTTTACAGGCGATATCAAAATTACTCTTGGCGCTAGAGAAGCAAACGCACAGAAAGACACAAGCTACAACTTAAATAGAACTACATACTTTCAACAATCCTCCACATTATCATTCATTTTCCATCAAAACTTGCATGAAGGTTGCTTTTTACATCACTGACTTCTTAAATAAACTACCTCGCATTATCTCAATACATCGGCTGTAATCATCCTTACATTTCGTATTTCCATATTCTATAACATGCACAAAATATTTTCTGTAACTCGAGAAAACAAGTAATGAATATTTATTGTGCCCTTTTCACTATTACTTCACCTGTTCGGATCAAATCTATTGGTTTTCGGCACGATCGTTTGCTTATGAAAATTGGTCCACAGTCCTTCATTTTACCTATAAACTTCCTGATAGTACTCCGTTGGACAGAAGTCAATTGAAGATTGCGAAGCGCAAGGTGGTTGGCAAAGACGGCGCGGCGCGGCGTATTCTCTCGCTGAGTCACACAGATGTGGGCAGCGGGTGCGACAGTGTCTCGGCGACGTCGAGCGTCGGACGAAGTCGTAGGAAGGAAAACAACGCGGCGCCTCGCGGGGCGCGGCACAGTCTCCACCTTCTGCTCCGGTACGGGGCCACCAGCGACGAACAAGACGAAGCTTATTATTGATCACTAGGGCGGGACAAACACACAAAGTATCACAGAGAGAAAAAAGAAACCACCTTTGACATCTTGTGTTCAGATCTTTTAAGCGTACTTCGCAATACGTGCTACTACGATCGAATTGTAATACGAACTAAATTGTGTAAGTTTACTTAAGGTCAGAACGTATTACGTGGCACGTAAGTATCGTGTGTAAATGTCTTTCTGCAAATCAAGCCATAATCCATATTCCTTAATAAAGAACATGATTTCCCATTTTATGTTGCGGAAGTTCTCGAACACTTTTTATAACATACATAATGATGAATTTGTAATCATAATTAACCATTGACTAATTATATAGAATTGTGTCAAATAGCAACTGCAGGATGATTGATACCAGGATGGAGTATGAAAGATGAAGTTACAATCATATACGTAGTCGAATCCCGCTGGAAACAAATCGGTGAGCATTACTAGTATGCGATTTCCCATGTACCATGTATAACTAACTAAATCAAATGACATTATATTTGGACACAGTGATGTAAAAGTTTTTTCGCTTCTTCCACAGCAAATTATATTATCTTTATGAACTTCATTTTTCTTTCATTACAATTACAAAATTCGTTTCCCCAAATTCAAAACTCACAAATAATACCTCATTAACAAAATATGGAATCCTGCAGTACTTCATGATACTATTGTATCTCCAAATATTATTTTAACCCCTCTGCAATATTTTGATTTTGTCAGCATTAGATAAAATAATTTTCGTTTTTCTTCGTCTTATTTATTATGTAATTTTGTCAAGAATTATCATGTTCTTCAAACCAGATTTATCATTACTTGAGTGTCACGTTTTCAGGGTTGTGTGGAGGCGCGACGGGGCTCGTAAAGTACAAGGCTCATTAATATTTACGCGTCTATACTTATGGCAGCTCCCGCTGGGAGCGCCGGCGTCGACGTCGCGAACTTCCTGTGCGTAATGGCCTCATGACATACGACAGTGCGCAAAGGATGCACGGGAATATCTAAAACATATAGTTGACGAGACTTTTGAAATTCATGTAAGCGAGTGTTTTAACATTAGTAGCTTTACAAGTGACATCGACGATTGACTAAATCTTTGAAAACTGAACATCAATATGCAACCTTGAATACTAATAGGAAGTATTTTTCTGAACCGGATTTACAAAACTTGACGTACTCCTATAACACTAGTAACTAAAAATCAAAACATGTTTTCTTATTAATTTTAGTGCCATAAAACTAACCGTTCATGTCAGAGATAACTCGTCCAAAGAGAAGGCGAAGACAACATCACTGTCATGAAATTAAACAGAGCTTGAAAATAAAATGATGCATACCATGAAGCTAAGATACTGCGGAGAGGGGCTGGCCAAGAGGCGTGGAGTGGTGACAGTCACCGACCCGAGTGCGTGATCTGCAGTGGCGACGCAAATAGAATGGCGGTGCTTCATGGTACTATGCTGTTAGTCGTCTAGTTTATCGATGGTGACGGAGTCTGTAATGATAAATCAGTTGTGAAGGAGATTACATTCACAATTGTGTTGATGGTGGTTTGTGGCGATAAGAGAGATGGAAGTAGTGAAAAACACGTCAAAAGGGGTGTAGCGTAATTTATCCACAGTTAACTTTAGAAATACATTATAAAATTCAAAAGGCGATAATAAATGCTTCACATAGGAAATAAAGAGACGAGATGAAGTCAATTAAATGTGCGCATCTTTGGAAGTCAATATTAGTGTTCAAGCGTATAAAGTGTAACACATATTGATAAATTCTTCAGACCTTAAAAAATAACTCATGACTTTACATGAAAAGTGAAATAATTGATAAATTGAAATATCAATTAATTTCGCGAATGTAAACGATTCTACTTATAAGGGTTTCTTAATAAATAATTAATTTCTCACGCATCAATTTGCGGTGTTTGAACAGTAAACATTATATAAATATCGGTGAAATTTAAATTTTGCGCATATTCAGTAGTTTATCAGAATACAACAGAGGTATAAATAACAAAAATATCGGTATAATAAAAATACTCTTTTTATTAGACATGAAAACAAATTTTTGAAATTAAATGCCACACAAATGTAGTTATAATGAAAAAAAGAATTAAATTCAGACCAAATTATCGATTTAATATTTTTAAGGATCTTAAATTCAATAACATTCATTTGAAAATTCATAATTTATTTTTAACTTCCACAACTTCAAGTCATATTTAATGGCAATTGCTACAAACGTGTAGTTAGATGTCTACGAAATTTATCTTACAAAGATGTTATCGATATTGATTATCTTGTAAATTTTAGTTGTATTTATATGTCCTCTAAAATGAAATAATCTTTCCTAATAAAACACCATTCTTCATTATTAAGTATATTACCATAGACGTTTTTAAACCAATAAAAAATAATAGAAAAATGAAACATTTCAATTAGATGTGCTATAACAAATAAATACAAAATTGAAACCTTTTTTGCACTTCATTATTCACTTGCTTGTGTACAATCGTTTCAAGTGCAACTTATAGAGATGTAACGTCACCAAACAGTTTCCTATGGATGTACAAAGGCAGAGTCGATGCCGGGTAAACAAAAATATATTCTTTTGTTAATTTCATAGATGAAAACACTGCTCATTATTATCTGTGCCCAGAATAAAATTATGTTTGCTGTAAGATAACTCTGTCCAACATAATTATAAATGCAGGAAGTCTTGACATTTTTGGAAATCAGGAGTATATCCAAATTTTGGAGACTGTCTCGAAACAAGCGGGAAGTGTGGTCACCAAAAGTTCCCTATCAATTCATAATTCGAATACGAGCGTTTTTCACTTAGGAGTATCAACAATGACATGAAGCCTCAATTCTTAAAATGTATTGCGTTCATTTAAAACATTGTGTATGAATGAGATTTCTACTTCAGTTTTGAATTTTTATTAAATACGTCCACATGTGTAGCATATGGATGCACACACAGAACTTCAAAGAAGATACCTGGGATTTCCTTTCACAGAGAAGGTCTAATTTTTATCTTTCAGTTTATAGAATGCCAGTCCATATGCACGTGGGGCGTCAGGTGTAGGTTAGGAATTTAAATTGTTGTTTGGTGTTCTTCCCATTATGCCATTTACTATCATAGTGTTGTTCGTTGCATTGTTCGGTTCTATTTCAATAATGTCCTAGATATCTAACAGTGTTTGTTTATTTCTTGCATCTTTAGCCAAATAACTAATTTTTTATTGGAAATATATTTCTAAACGATGTATAACTGTGGCCTAATGGCATTAGATCGGTAAATAACAGTAACGGCTAGGTATAATCACAGAAAAAGCATTGAAAGTATACGTAAATGACAGCAATCATCTGGCATTGACGCGCAGCCGCCATATTGAGTAGACCATAAGATCGGTTTCACCACTGTCAATGCAATGTGCTTGTTTCGTCGTCTCTATAGTATTCTCTGCTCGCTGGTCATACAGATATCTATTAGTTCCGGATATATGGATATGGACTTAAGCTGAGTATCCACTGTTTCTCGGAAACGGCAAAAGTGACAATTTTTTTTCTTGGACAACAAATTATTATTTAGGTTCGGGCTTTTGCGCTATAAAGAGGATACTCCAGCTTAATAGACATTCATACAGACCTAGGTTGCGATCATGCGTGCGACTTCTCGCAGTGTCGCGTGCCGTTTGTCATCTGGTAGAGGCGTGTGATTTCTCTCAGGTAAATAGGTTACGATGCATATATGTTACACAGAGCTTACTTTCCATTAAAAGGATCCTAACAGCATCGATTACACGGTAGAGTACATGAGGAGGGGAGTTCAGTGAAGTGCACGGTTCTCTTTCTCTTCCCTGTCTTGCGAATGTTATGGAGGGATTTCGTAAATGACTTCCATGATGAACGTTGTACGAGAATTAAAATAGTTCAATCATTATCGATATATTTTAATAAAAGAAACATTAAACTTCATAATAATATTGAGATATCACAAAACGCAAGTATTATAGGGTGAAATTCTCCCATTTTAAGGTAAATACACAGAAATGTTTAGAATCCTTCGCAAAATGTTTATGCCTTACTTCCAAGCTTAAAAACTGGTCGAGGTATTGAGACAAAATGTAGAGTGGGATTTCCTACAAATGGATGAATCTCATGAACAACAACTCGACTACTCTTAAATATGTAATAGAACAGGAAACAAATAAGAAAAATTAAAGGGAAAAAGTAAATTTAAAAAATGCTATATCAGCAACTTGTTCATCGTAATCACTAAAATTATCACGCAAAAAACTGAATAGCGTTAGTCAAATTTCCATTCATATAAGCCGTGCAAAACTAGAGAATTGAGAATTTGCGTCTACTTTAATTTCAAGCAAGATGCTTACTTGCTTAATCGGTACTTCAGGCATTGATGCCTATACCGTACATCATGATTGGAACAACGTTCCATTCATGATGTTTTTCAGCTTGAATACCACAAGGGCTCGCCACACCCGAGGGTGTCAAGCAAGATGAAGAGTAACAATCGAAAATAGTAAATCAATTGATAGTTTAAAACATAAATTGGATGAGGAGTTGACCGCGGAATAGTATTACATACAAAAGGAAAGATGATTCAGTTACTCTCCTGGAAGCTCTTTCTGCATTATAATCTATAGAATGCTTTATCAGGAGTTTGTGTTTCATTTGTTTATTTACTTGTTTTTCTCACTTTTCATCTTTAACTCTTGTTATGGTTCACTGAAAGGGTGTTAAATGGCTGTCATCTTAAAAGGGTAATTCTGATGTATCGTGAAAGTACTCACATAAATGAAATATTAATGTGATATTCTTTGTTGCTGAATAAGCTTGTAGAATATGAATCATAAAATGTACAAACCATATCATATTAAACTTTTTAATGTACAAACATGTATAAAGGTATAAACAGTTACAGTTATTTTTTTTAAATAGTTCGATAATCCACAAATATTTTTATATGTTAACAAGTATAATTAAGGGGTGTATTATTAACAGTAATAAAAATGTACCAAAATATTAACAATAACTTCTGGAAACAATATTAAAATATTTTCTGACTTTCTTCTAGATGGGTATAAATTATTACTTTCGATACTATTTTAATTTCGTAGTAATTCGATTTCAGTTCAGAAAGAGGGCAAATACTATAATTATACTAGCTATATAATGTATTCGAAAAAAATTTTCACTAATAATGTAGTATTAAAAATAAAATTTTACCAAAACAAATGACCCAAAATTTATGGGGTTTATTTAATTTGTTGCTTACGACTATTTTTCTTCTACAATTTTTTGATAAAATGTGTTCGTAAAGTAATGTATTCAGAAGAACACGAAGAATATATCATACATTTACCGACACGAGAAATTATTATTGATGAAGCAACATTCCTGCCTTGTTCATCCTAACAGATGATATTCAAGTCATTCATCGTATGGCTGCTCCAGTGCAGTGGCGCGCGGCTGCCACCTGTATGGAAGATCCAAATCCGAATGCCTTTTGAGACGCGCGTCACAAAGGTAATTTTATTTCGCGCCTGAGATAGGAATCTCGTGTTGCTCCGGATTACAGGGAGAGAACACGTCCTCGGCGACTGGACACATCCCATTTAGGATTAATGCTCAGAGAAGTAAAGTCTAACTACAGAGGTCGTTAATCTGTAACCGCTGTGGAGGTCTTTTTGTGATCTGTTCTGGAAAAGGAGTTGTTTATATTAGTAAACCTGAGTGACGACACTCACGTCAACTTAAGAGATAAATTTTCTCCTTGTATTTTTAGATTGGAACGTGTTTTTAGGATTCATTTTATTATTCATGTCAGTATGTCGAACTACGAACTCGTTTGGAATAATACAATTCAATTTAGTGACATATGAATGTTATATTTCAATGTAAAAGTAAATTTGTTCTCTCATTGTAAAATCAAGTATTAAAGTAAAATTGTTCTTCTTTACTATCAAAAAGGAATTCAAATCCCGACAAAATGTTTTGTGATTCATTAAATGAATATTGTGCTAAAAACTGATTAAGTATTGCGCTAAAATTACACATCAAGTATAAACAATGTATAATCAAATCGTCTTACGCCTCAACTTCTAAGTAAAAAATTTCTGATCAATAATATACGTACATTATGAAAGTAAGAAAATATATATATATATATATATATATATATATATANTATATATATATTCTTACTTTCATATTTATATATAACATAATTTTTAATGCTTTATAATTTAGCCATTTTTTTAAACTTTTGGATCATAGAATCTGAACATTTCGTTTAACACATTACGTTACAAGACTGCAAGTTATTCGTTGATGTATTTGCAGTGAAAAGAGAGAGATCTCAGGAAGAAATACAATTTTCATAAAAAAGGACTCATATTAATCATTTCTTTCAGTTCAGAACACGAATAGGGTTCTCAGTAGATAATCTAATATTGAAATATTACAAAGAATGTTCTTTTGTTTTCATTTGTTCCGCTCAACATAGACTATTCCCATACTATATTTTGTAGGCAGCTCGAACTTCTCAAAACAAAAACAACAACAACAACAAAAATTGATGATTACTTAAAAGTTATATTTTCTTTAAATATTTGAAATTGATCATTAGTTTAATTCATTTGTTACATTAATCAATAGAAAAATGGTAAATAAATTTTTTATGCGTTTAGAGTGCATTCATTACTACTAATAAATAGTTTCCGGAATGATCCGAGCCCACCTATCTTCCCCCTGGCCACCTGACTCGAGTTGAGAAGATAAAAATGTTTTATAATACTTTAATCAGAGAAATATTTTTATTCTGAGTTTTTTTAATAATAAAATTGATTTTCAACATATCAATTTTTTACACACAGAGTACATGAAATGACCCGAATTTCAATACTTCTGCTCATATCAAGTCAAATACTTATACTTTCTGACCCGAAAGAATATTTTTATTTATGTTAAAACTCATAAATTATTTTAAAATAATTTTGGTCAGAATATTTAGTTGGAACTAACACGACATCTTTACTTGTTGCTTACAAATCCACAATTCGTAGCGTGAAGTTCTTTTGGTGGGCGAAGCCTCATTTCAAAGGAGTCCATTCATCTTGGTTGTCGTGAAAGGACCAGTGGCGGAAGCTGACGCGTCAGCGCACTGCCATGCGGAGGTGTACGTGCTGGCTACCAATTATGAGTGCGCGTTCTTTCTGCCGCGACAGAATACGAATGAGTGGGAGTCGAGAAGCATTTCTACAATTTACGTGCACTTGTTAGTATAAACGCCGCGCCGCGTAGAGAAGGTGGAGGTGTAGGAGAAGGAGAAGGAAAAAGTGATAGATGTAGTTAATGGTGATTTTAGTGTAGGGGGTGAGACGTAAGTCACTTTTAAATGTGAGAATTTTTTTCTTTTATATATAACAATATAATGTTTGATATACTGGTACGTATTTTTTTTGTTTAGTGAAAATATAGTTTTATAGAATCGTTAACTGCCTTCAATGTACACCAGTTTCCACCAAACTTTCCAAAACTGTACATATTCCAGAGATCTCTCGTTACCTCCATACCAAAATCTTGGAGGTAGGATCTTCAAAAACTTTCCTTTTGATTAGGTAGAGGTAGTGATGAGATAGAGAAATAAATGTTACGTGCTTTATCATTGTAAGTCGCATCTCGGTGAAGATACGATAAGTGAACAACGAAATTTAACCAGAAAGTGTATACGAATGAATAGCTGAAGGAAGTTTACTTTTCAGTCGTCACAGCTATATGAACTGGGACATTAATGTGAAAAGCTACAAATTGTCTGGCCCCATCGGTAATCTTACCTGGGATGACTTGGTGATGAACAACAACACTACCACCTGAGCCACCGGTGAGGTCTAAGGCACCTGGTTTAAGGTGGGACCTGGGCCACCGGTGGGACCAATCTTCCTTCCTCCATCCAGTGTCAATAACTATTACTAACTACTTCTACTAACCCCTCCACGTGGGGTAAGTTGTTGGTAAACCCAGCTAACCGGTCCACCTACTAACAATGGCCTACCACCCAACTCGTAACTCCTATCGCTCCATGTAGATAAGCTTCAATAGCACGCTACATTTCCCACTTACAAATACAACAACAACAAAACCAAATAGTTGAAGGGTCACAATAACGAGCACAATCGTGGCTGTTGGCAGTGGTGAAGATTCCAATAGAGCGAGTTGTTTACTTATAAAATAAGTTATTTGCATCTTATTAGAAATAATTATCCTTAAATGTTCAGATCTACCCTAGTATCCCTCTAGTATCCTGACCACTCTAGTAACTCTCGCCAGGTTATAATGAATCGCGAAGAAGTGATTGTAACATCTTCTCTTTATTTACTACTATCATATACTTGTTGTTTCTAACGGAATATGAATGGAAGAAAGAACAGACCAGATAGTTCAATCCTGTGGTATTTTGCCTTATTTTCTACGTACAGTTCATAAGATAGTCTTTCATCTGAGCACGTACCCAAATACGGTATGAATGACACTGAAGATTCTGGATTTCTTTAGATTTGGTTTGTTTTGAGTCAGAGAAACTGATCATAGAAATGTTTTGATTTTTTGAATTAATTGGTTTATTATATTTTATGAATTGGCAGAGAAGTTATCGTTTATACCAAAATAAATGAAACAGACACCTTCTAATTAAATTAATTTATTTTTAGTATCGGTCTCATAAAAATAATCGCAGAACTATACTGTTATAACATGTATGTTGGATGATCCAGAAGAAAGACGTTCTGCTTAGAAAAAATTCTCTAAAATATAAGATAATTTTGTATAGTCATGGTATTCAGTTTACGAGGAATTACATGTTTTTCCCAACTGTGTCGTACCATAAATACCACATAGAATGAGGAAGAAGTGTGTGACATTGAGCTTCCAGATGTAGCCATATGCTGGTCCATTGTCGGCCGTATGATGTAGGATCCTATGGTGAACACCACAATAGTAAACGTAGAGGCCATATGGCTCCACGACCCTCAAAGAACGACCTACGCCACAATCCAATTCAACAATCCAAGGTGCTGTCGGTATACAGTTGCGTTACGTGTATGAAAGAATTTACATTTCGTTCGTAGTTTTGACAAGAATAATGTTGTGTATTAATGATTATTGAGGAATCAAGAGTAGTCATGCGCAATTTAACAATATTATTTATACATACATTTATTTATAGAAGACATTTCTGGATATTTCACGGTGGAATCATTACAATCGTCTGGTTTTTCTCACATTTTTATTTACGAATCGAACAGGTATGCGATTTAAACACTTTATGTAAAAGAAATTCATAATATAATGAAAGCATGACGGACTATAAAGGATACAAGAAATTATAATTACAGTTAATGTAACTCATGAGTTTCATAAAAGAAACTAATTTAAGAAGTAATTAATTAGGCTAACTTCGTACCCACTGACACTCAAATCTCCAAATTAGCACAATCAAACATCATAAATTTGTTAGTATAATTCACCTACTTCTAGGCGAAACTGATTGGTGGAGCTTAGTGGTGGATTATATTGTACCATCTCGATTTTATAAGAAAGTAAAAATAGTGACAGGAGAATAATATTATATTTTAGACGATGTTTCACTCCTAAAATAATTAAATGGTTATTGAAACCATAGTTTCATACAATACAAGTTATATTTCATTTCGCGGAAGTGGGGAGTATAGATCTCCTTTTTTTAAGTTTAAAAATTATCAATTGATCGTTATATAACTTGTTTGTGTCCAATGTAATTAATAGTATGTATTCGATCGTCATAGGGATGAGATTGTTGCAATGTTGTAAAGTAAACCATAGTTACTTTCCTTTGTAAGTTCAAGAGGACGTTTTGGCTAATCTGAAATAAAATACTTAAGTTACTCTTAGAATGAGTCATCTCTCAAGCGAATATAAATATTCTAGTATTACAACCATTTAACTTTATAAAATTCTGTAAATTTGTTACTTTGTCTGCATGTTGAAAATTTGCAAAGGAATTGTTAAATTCGTTTAATCCTTGAGTAAAATGTATTATAAGTATAAATATATAATAATCATTAACAATTTTACAAAAGTTGATCAAGACAATTCTTTATTTTGATCATGAATATCATTATTAGACTATAACAAAGACAACAATTTGAAATTAGCTGATGACAAAAGACACGTGATACCAAAAGCCAGACCCGACAAACTAATTTCGCAATTTAATTCATCAGATTACGATGAATAGGTGCGTAGGTTGTGATTTTATAAAGTTGACAGCAGTAAAACGATCTCGTAATTGTGCAATTCTGTCATACGAAATGGTATACAATGTAACAGATAATCGACAACAAGTAGATGGGGTTGTTTGGGTCGAGGTCATGTCGAAGGTTGTGAGTTAAACACGAATTGAAAACTTAAGGTTGCCGACCCCACCCTCTTGGTATCAAATGACATCCACTTGTATTTACAGATGCTATCGCTCCGAGATGAATAGACTTTATGTCCACGGGGTTTACTACTAAGGCTATATCCGATTGTCTCAAACAATAGAATCAGTGCCCATCAGGATTTGTCTGACAGGTACGTATAATTTTTATCTTCTATACATTAACTCACAGCATACAGACCTCTAGAATTTAATTAAGAGTTTATTAAAAATGTTCAAGTGAAATCTCTGATTGGACTTGATATTATTTATATATACCACTCACAAAAGACGATTCTAAGCATTCTGTCTATTCTTTCATCACTGTTTCTTACCTTAAATTTTAAGCTTGAAAACAAAAGTCTAATTAGTCTCTGAAGGACACATAAATTTTCAATATTGTAGGAGCTAAAAACGTATCATAGAAGCTGTCCATAAGCTACGGAGTATATATTTTTTAACACTCTCATCTCCTCCATGACGCACCTGTAACGATATTTGTCACCCATCCCCAAATAATTACGAAACGCTAGTCCTACCTCTCCCGTTCCTCGTTACGAAAATTTTGAGTAGCTTTTTGGTAAACGTGAGGACAAATTTTTATACTCTGAATAGGGTTGCCATCTCGAACGATTAAAAAGTTGATTGCGTGATTAAGTTGAAAGTAGGGGAGCAGAGTGGTGCAAATAAGGGTTCAAATATGACTTCGACGACAGTGAAGGCATGCTTTACAATATATACTGTATATCTGCATATCACTCTGTGCATAGCCACTGTTTTTCTTCTACTTACTTAATACTTTCGATTTTCAAAACGCAATTGCTGCGAAAAAAACAAAAACAAATTATAATTACTAAAAGACCGAACTGCACTCACTTCACCAGCGATCCCGCTGTCTTGGCTCACGTTCGCGAATAATAATTACTGTGTGAATAAATCCATTTTTCTCCGTATTGGTCCGGTAGTTATTCGAAAATACAGATTATACACTCAGATTAATCTCAATCAAGATAGACAATATAACGAATAAGTAAATATATTCTAATAAATTAATAATATTTTTTTATTTCTGTAACTGATCTTTATAAGCGTAAAACTAAAATGTAGAGACATTCACAAGACCCATCGAAGTAATACCGGACGCGGAACAATTTTCGAACGATAGCGGTGATCCACAGCTTAGGACACTTCCCAGAAATCAACTGATCCATCCACCATTAATAAGCACACCGCTCGGTCTTTCCGGTGTTCAGCATTTAGTTACCAACTTGACCCAAGCAAAAGGAAATGTAATTTTGTTATTTAACATTTTATTACTATTTTAATGTTATTTTTGCAATTTACATAAATTACGAAGAAAATTGATCTAAACACTATATCATTACACCAACATTAAGGGTTTCAGTCAGGTTTGAAAAACCGTTTAAGATTAATTGTTTTTAATTGATCATAATGTATAAACATAATAATTATAAATTATTAGACTGTCGATTAGCAACCAATTCATCCACTTTTACCACCTTAATTATAAATCTACTGAAATATATTTATATTTTACAAATAAAAGAAAAATATATGGACACCAAATTGTTTATTTGTTTCATTTACGCCATTTCATTTTATCGTAATTACATTTTGTTTGAACTCATTTTATTTGTAATTTTATGTAGATTGAACAGTAGACAAAAAACTGAGTTTACCGGAGATCCATTTTCAATTAGCCATTATTGAATTGGCTCGCATTAATAAACATGCGAGCGTCAATTCAATATACGTTCACGTTTATTTTAGTTCAACGTAATCTCACATAGACATATTAAATTGAAGTTTATTGTATTTGAAAATAAAATATTCTACTATCCGTGTTCAGCTTTGTTTATTTCATAGCTAAATATTTACAGTATTCTTTAAAAAGTAGAACCAAAAAAATGTATCAGAAGATTACTACATATAGATTATTACAGCGACGCCCAAATTCACTGTTTACAGTAGTGTTTCCCAAAAATATAATTATTTTTTATCCAGAGCCGAATAGGACGGAGGACGGATAATCGCGAACCGGATAGGCGCGAGTCTACTGCAACAGGAGAATTATTGGTCGTATTTTACTTTAAAGGTTTCTCCAGCACCTGAGAGAGGAACTTTCGAGTAAAGCGAGGAACCAATTAACCTGACCCAGTGCAAGAGGCGTTGTGGACCTGTGCGATTCGTGCAGTGTTAACGTCTCCACATATGGCCACCTGCGGGTTCTGCGCAAGATTTAATTAATTTCGAAACGGCGGCCGCTCGACCGTGTCAATTACTGGAAACAAACTGCCGAACAATAGGGTGGGTTCGCTAGTGTCGAACTCACACCCACGTATTCAAATTTGCATGACCTGCATTAAAGCACGCTTTCAAAACAAATAGCATGGAGATTCGTTACGGTTACTACTTGCATTGACTCCTTCACGAAGGGGATAGACTTGTAATCATATTCGTATTCTATTGAGGTAAGCACAATGGAAAATTTGATATGCATACCTGTACTTCTTAATTTTATCCGTGACACGAATAGAAGTTATAAGTAGTAAACCATTCAAATAATAGGGACTACCTCGGATATTCAGAGGAATGAAAATGGCTCTTACGAAGAGATATGAACCTCACATCCCCATAACGCAAATATCGAGCCTTGAACACACGACAAGCCCCACCGGTGGCGCAGGTGCTAGTGTTGTCACTTCTCACAAAGTCATCCTGGGTTCGATTCCCGATGGGGCCACAAAATTTGTCGCTTTTTTTCATTAATGTCCCAGTTCAAATAGCTGTGACTATTGAAAAGCCAACCTTCCATCCTATATCCAGCTCCTCCCTGTATCGATAACTACTAACCACTTCTACTAACCCCTCCACGTGGGTGAAGTTGTTAGTAAACCCAGCTAACCGGTCCACCTACTGACAATGACCTACCACCCAGCTCCTAAGTCCTATCGCTCCAAGTAGATAAGCTTTAACAGCACGCTAAATTTCCCATTTACAAAGACAACAATTTAAAAAAATCACACGACAGAAAGATGGTTGTTTGCACTTCATTCCAAATATTGTTGTTCCTGTCTCAAAAATCCGAAAAAACAAACATGTAAAAGTGCTTAGAATATATTGCTTCTTTTTGTAGTGTACCGACTAATACTTAAATTTTCATTTTATAGTTTTTATGGTCTTAAGTTTCTTATCTCGTTTCGGGTAATTAAAGGAATTAGTTTATTGAAACGTTAGTTTCGATTTAACGAGTACAATATGAAATAAACCTTCTCTAAAAATCGAGTGCAAATTTTATTTAAATTAAATCACAGAGAAGTGTCAAGTTGACTTGTTGCGTGGCCTATAAACATGCCTGAACACACTTTTTACTATTAAGATGTAATGTTTAGGAGGAAATGTGAGTAAATAACACACCATCTTCCTACAATTGTTAAGGTTGTTATTAATTATTGGATATGTGGGAATGAAACTTTTATCTTTATTGGATATGTGGGAATGAAACTAATCAGGAAAAAA
Source organism: Laupala kohalensis (assembly GCA_002313205.1). NCBI lineage: Eukaryota > Metazoa > Arthropoda > Insecta > Orthoptera > Trigonidiidae > Laupala > Laupala kohalensis. The sequence goes on along the minus strand of NNCF01132599.1, from coordinate 220,365 downwards.
TGAGGAATCAGAAAAGATGTTTTGGAAGTCACTTATTCTTTGTGCTGGGAATTTTTTTCCACTTCTGTGCCTCCTCATTATTTGGTGATGAAAACTGTAAAATTATATGTAGTGCTGTTTTAAAAAGATCTCAAACACAGAATAAATAAAAACAGTTGGAACTTCTCAAAATATTCAATACATGTACTCAGAGCAAATCAAGGAAGGTTTCTTTTCCATTATCAATAAACTAGTGATTGAAAAATCCATACTAATAGTACAAGAGTTTCGTGTTACAATAAATAACGTGATAATTTAAAACTAAAAAGAATATGAGGTAGAGTTTATTTAATAGATTAGTTTGGAATAAGAAAATATTCCGGAAAATGAACAAACAGATTCACCCACTAAGTTTTACGTCGAGTTTATGCAGTACCAATCACGCGATTTGACAAGGGTGCAGATTCCAAGTATTTGTCTTTCTCCCAGGAACAGTAGAATATTTAGATCTGAATATTATTCCTATATTTTTATTTATTTAAAAATGTAATAGTTAAAAATGTTTTAAAATTAAATATATAAAAATCATTGTAATCCCGTATACATCAAAATAATTCGCACTAAGCGAAAGGAATGACACAGCTATGGGAAAGGAATGAGTCTATACAACCTTTCATTAGAGATAGTTGTCATAGATAATATTCTTCGACGTGTTATTGAGTAATGCGTTACAGGCAACTGACACACTCATGCGTACATAAATTAATCAAGTTACGCTTCGTAGCAAAGTTCAATGATATCAAACTACTTACAAAAATTGCTGGGACGGAAATCCAATCCGGTCAATAACTGCAACCCAAACGCCTCCCTTAGCACGAACCACTGTCTCTCAGATAAGAACGAGAAACTGGAACACAGATCAAACCAACCATTAATTAATTTCTGAGAATCGACCAAGAATCGTAGTATCGTTTCCCGAACAAAGCAATTTACCTGCTTCGTTCCGCCTTCATGCGGTCATTTTTTACCTCAAAAGCTCGCTCCGTCAGTGAATTAAATTATGTTCGTGCCCGCCGTTCGTAATATTAAATTACGCTCCCTGAAATTCCGAGGAGTCTCGATTCGAATCAAAGTAATGTGTTAGCGGAGCAGTCAACTTGAAAAACCAATCCGAGTCGCAAATTCTAGTTGCAGAAACGACCATGAACGGGCGTCGGTGAGTAATGTAATAAGCTGTAGTATCGCCAAATCCATCAAGCTCCTGTTTAGCTGCCAAACCCGTTTCAGGTGTTGCAGCATCGCCTGTATCCTCAACTAAATTGTTGTTTGGTTTTACTTCAACTATCACCTGCTGTTCATCGTTCGTTAAGTATAGTTCGGAAATACATTTGAGAACACGTGTTTTTGATTTTTCGTCTTGGATTGAAATTGGTCGGTCAAAGAGTGTATCGTGTATTTACAACATTATTAACTTTAATAAAGCAAAATTTTGACTTAACGAAAGGTTTAGTATAATTATAAAGAGTTTTTCTGGCTATAACTCTTTAAACAAGCAAAAGAATTTTTTTTAAAGCGAAACAAATTTTCGAGTAAAATCATGATAAATGGTAAATATATTTATGTGTCCATCCCCGAGGGACATTTCTTAATCTACAACGGCGCTAATTTCAAGGAATAAAATTGTCTTCAAAATATTATTCTCTATGATAGATGGTAGAAAATCATTGTTCTAAAATAAAGAATTTGTAAAAGAATTTTATCTTAATTTAACATCAAGGTTTGCAAAATGTCTCTAATCCTAGATAAATAAGACAAACTAGTGTTCACTTTGAAAGATTCACTTATGGCATACTGCAGTATGTCGGGGGAATGGCCGTCAAAAATAAATGACAACACAGGAGATCATTCAATTTTCCCATTACATTATGCGAAAAGTATTTAAACGTATCTTGAAACTAATAATAGCTTACACTGACATAACTAGTAAGTAAACATCCCTAGATTCTGTCCTTCGTTGTCTCATTTTCATCAGTTGAGGACACTCCATCTTTGGCTTGACCAAAAAAATCTTCTACTTCTTTGTCCAACGATTCGTACAGAAAATTTAATATTCAAGAAATATAATGATACCGTTCAATAATCATATATCGAATAATTAAAAAACAATTTCACAATAATATTATTTAAATTGATGATTGACTCACCGCTATAAAATTCATTACTCACAACTAATATAAATTAAATTACTGTGAAAAGAAGAAAATCTCATATTTGTTTGGAAACTAATTATGTACATCAGAAGTAGAAACTTTCGCTACAAGCATATTAAAAATTTAAGAAAGTACAAGGTTTTCAATCTAACTGAGTGCGTACTATCCAGGTTTCTAATTAAAATAAGTTATGTGGTCAGTTATACTAATACATATTATTTAATAAAGTGCCATCACTCGTAATATCCGCACTTCAATAGATTTAAATTAAAAATAAGTCTACAAATGTATGTCAAATTTTTATTTTTAAATCATTGTTTCGGTTTTGGAATTATCGCCACGCTGCGTACCGAGCACGAAATTGGAGTCGCCATTCTAATGGATTTTGTAAAAGCAATTTGCTTAGTTTCGTTATAAAATATCGAAGGACACGGAATCGTTAGCAAAGAGGAATACATCACACACATTATACAAAATTTTATTCGATTATTACAACAATATCTGGTACACATATGACTGATTCCCATCTTCTAAGTTCACAGTTACTAGAGTATCTTACACATGATGTAATACATTTTTAGTGCAAAATTTTCAAGAAAAAGTGACTGAATATTCCATTTATAAGAGACTTTAACATTATAAACAACACTAATAACTTATTATCTCTAATTATTATTCTAGCTCAAAGTAGTGCATTATGTATTTAGTAGTGCTATATATGTATTTTTAATGGGAAAAAGGATTCTAAATTATCAAATTTCAAAATACCGTATGGACAGAAAGCTCCATTCAAATTTCATCCCAATATTTTGCAAATTTTGTCTCAATAAGTAAAGAAGAGTAGTTTTATGTACTTAAATCAAAAGGAAAATATCCAAATGAACATTCAATACCTTAACACAAGAATTAAGCATTTTCCTATCAATGTTGGAAATACTATTATCATAGAACTAATATATTTAATGATTTTTTTTGTCTTAAACGTCAAAGGAAAATCATACCAATTATACTTATTAATAGCATATTACACTACGCGCATTCTAAAATATTAACCTTTAAGTTCTTAAAACTACCATACTTAAAATACTACTTAAACATAAACCAATTACTTAAAATATTTCATGTCTATCAAATTCTCTTCAAATTACTCTCCATTCCATATTAACTGTATCTTGGTTCCGAAATCTTACCTTTCTAACGACCTTTCCTGAGCACACCTCTGGTCGCCTTGCGTCAATGAAGCGGCAAGATAGCAACCACTAGCCACTTCAACGCCAACTCCTGGGACTTTCCAAATGTCAATGTTTACAGACTTATGTGTACATTTTACTTTTTCGCGAGTTGTGAACAGGGGCGCCTAAAGTTACGGGAAAGCGTCACTTGGCGCGCGCAGATCGCAGATAACAGATGGCGCTAGTGAGTTCCCTTGCATTTGTTTCCTTCTATCGCCTTCTTCTCTCTGATACTCTCTTCTACCTAAAGATTACGCGCAAACAGAATTTAATTACAAAAATGTTTGAAATTGGCATAATAAAGATAATTACATGTATTTACTTTGATTTCAACTAAAAAGAAATATACTTCACCGGCCAATTAAATGAAATAATATAATGAAAAACATTACATCTTACAGAGAAAATTTCGTGTTTAAATTTTTGTGATATATTTTACCTTACTTTCCTCTATGTCAACGGGCATTTGAAAAAGAAGTTTAATTTTTCCGAAATGGGACACATGAACCCGCTCTTGGGAATTTTGAACGAATCAAGTTAGTTCCTAAATAATTTAATAATTTTCTACATGCAGGAAAATAAAAAATTGCATCAATAATTTTTTTTCAATATAATTTATTACATTGTGTCAAAAAACAAATAAAAATAAAGAAAGCAGATTTACTTCTAAGTAATTTTACCAACTTGCAGTGCTAGTACTTCACAAAGTTCTTAGTGTATCCCCACTTGTCCCTTAGTTTTACTACATTATCTTTGCTCTTGCTAGTATGATATGATCACACTTTTCCATGTCGGTAACTCTCTTATTATTCTTGCTTTATTATCCTCATACGAGTCCATTAATTCAGTAACTACGTATTTATTTTTATTTTTATTTTTTCAATTGGATAATACTTTTGGCGATCACCCGATCTTGTATTTCCACCGCAACTGAATTATTTATTTACATAAGAGAAAACACAATCATCACTTCTTCACATATCATAATTATAAAAAAGTTGGTCTTCTCTTTCTGTATTTATTTTGGGGAATAATAATTAAAAAATAAAAAGGGAAAAGGAAAATTATTTTCAAATATTTAATACAAATTAATTTTTTTACGTCACAAGTGCAAGTCAGCCGCTGGCGTATACGGGAAGTATTATCACGCAGGCAGCAAATGGTGCACGCGTTAACCATCATTTGAAGGATCGAAGATAGTTGACCATACTTCTCACAAGTTCACAAGTTCACAATTCCACATTCCATTAAACATTTGATGAAAGTGACATGTCATTACTATTGTTTACGGGCAGCAAAAAATCGTGAGGTTTAATCTTAAAATTAATTGAGTTGAAATATAACACATGAAAGGAAACCCATAGAGGTGTTATTAGTTCTGTGATCAACAGCAAATTGGTGCACAGATGTCTTGTGATACTATAGGTGCGATACTTGTCATGGCATAAGCTTTATAAGGCAATGAATGTCACCATAGTTGAAGTGAGTGTTATTGTTTCAAAGTGATAAAGCGTGATCGTAATTGGTTGAATGTCAATGTAGTATTTACGAGATAGGAGTTAGATACAAAAAAACCATAAACCATTATTTCTTTAGTTATATTTTCTAATTTTATGAAACCAATAATATTTTGTTCAAAAATAGCAGTATAATATTCATAACCAGAAGAATTCAAACAGTAGTAAAATAAAATAGAACGTCAGATAAAAAAGACAACAGAATGGTGTGTGTGGATTGAAATTTCGCAATACTTTTAATTTGGCGTTTACTATGTTCTGATACGTACTCATATATAAAACAAATTAACCATATGTTTCTTAGAAATGTTGTAAAAGGAAAATATTGTACGGCAACTTTCAATCATAATTGCTTTAAATCGAGGTTTATAAATTGGTTTTATCAGCGTAGTTTGTGTGTTTATCGTCAGTATAAAAAATGTTCATTCGCATACTTTAGTGAAGATTTTTGCATTGCTTTTCGTATGCGGGGTAAAATGTATTTTAAAAGCACAAGTTGAAGGCTAGTATATAAATGTTGGAAACACAGGAAAATGTTTTACTTCAGCTAAATAATTTTCTTTCCAATTCCATATGTAAGGTACAAGGAAAGTGTGAAGGAATCGTCAAAAGAAAAGGAAAGAAAAGATCCCTCAAGTATAATCGCTTTGGGTTCAGGGGAGCCTATCTTATTATACTCGTATATTCTACTAACATAAATGCCTCATAAATTGTACCAATATTGTAAATAATGTTTGACAAATAATCTAATCAATCTCCAATGAAAAATAGAGCGTTTTATAAAATTACATTGCGGTAAAATCTGTACTTGTCAACTACGTCAACTGCAAAATATCCAAAAAATTTCCTTCAAGCAAATTAAACATCACCATTAAATTTAAAGACCGCGAATCGTGTATTGCGGTTAGTGTATATGTGTTGGGTACTTCAATGTGTCCTGTATCAAATCTTCTCGAACATGACTAAAAGTTAGGAAGGAATGAGGTTCAATAGAGAACTTTGTTGTTTTTTTCTATGAACAGATCACCCTTCTCTCCTTGTACTACTGTGTAAAATCAGTTTGACCCATTTACATAATACAAGAACTTATAGAAAATTATGTATATTTGGAACAACACATAATCATGTTTTCCGTTCTGAGAAACTTATTCCCTTTATTTGAGAGTGATAGATTATAGTTTCTTCTCAATGATTGATTCTGAATGTTTGATGTAGATAAGTTCAGGAATCATTTGTAGAAAGTGGAATCCCACTGATCTCCCGAAATTTTAAACCGAAGAATCAACATGTTCATACATATAGCGTTCAGAGAGACAGAGAGACATTGCTATTACTTTCACTTTCTTTGAGTCAATGTTTCTTTCGGAAGTTTGACTGTGAATTTGTAGACAACTTCAATTTGCAGATAACTTCAAGTGGAATCCAACAACTTGTGATCCATGTCGAAATGTCGTGGTCCACGACATCCGCCACATCAATACAAGGGCACACACGGTGTTGGTGAAGGGGGCGGGGAGGAGGCGGAGGCGCAGCTTACTGTCTCCCAGTGTGATTTATAGCGCACAGCGGCTGCAGACAGTTCGCGCACGGCGGCGCCGACCCCAGCCGTCTAATGCATCATACTTCGAACCCCGCCGCTGCCACCACTGTAGCCGCTGCCACCACCAAACCCTCACCCTTCCATCGCTTCCAGCTGCAGACGTCGGAGGCGTATCCTTACCATTAACTCAACGACGCCTCCCTTACACTCGGACTCTCGCGAAATCGTTGTCTTCTGCCAGACAATTGGAATAACTCCGTGTCCCAGCTATATCATTTACTACGCAATTAATTGTTTATGACTCTGTGACCAGTATCTGTGGATTACTGCTCGTCACCACCAGCATCTTCAACTATCTTTCGTCATCGGTGATATTATCGCAAACATGACTGTTCGTTGCTTCCTTCCGCATTATTGTATCTCCACCACCCAAGAGTGGTGGAAACATTTCCTCCATCTCTCTCCTCGTTCCTGCCCGTCACACCATCGACTGCGTCGTAGACAATGGGGGCACGCCCTGCCTGTCGAAGGTCCGTTACGTCGCAATGCGCCACGGCGCTGACATTGGAGGTGAGCTGTTCAGAGACCAGGAGAACCATCAAGGAACTGGAAGAGGAATGAGGCATGTAGTTGTCGCATAGGTTGAAGGATAAGAGAAACGTAAATTCGGCATCGGAAATGAAGCAGCGGTAAGATTTTTTGCATGGACGTAGTATCAGTACGCTAATCACAAAATACCCTCGGGAACAGCAGTCCAACCGCTGTACCACATTCCATCAGGTTTGTGTCCTTATTGCATACTATAATATTCCATTGCACTGAATTTTCCGTGCTTCCCTAATTTTCAAAAACTGAGGGTGGGGGTAAGATGGTACAAATAATTTTTCTGTTTGGTAGAGATTCCTTGTCAAACGATTTTATTATTACTCGATATTTCTTCATCGTCATCGAAGGGAATTTGGATCATCAGTTTTCTGTTAGGATCAGGTCTGTAAGTAATTTCATGACTATAGCTAAATAAGTTTCCTTCCATAATTTTTTCAAGAATTTTCATGTGTAAACTGTATTATTAAATTTGAGTAATTCTTTTATGAATTGTTTCAGAAGTACTTACTTAAAGAAGTATTTGCAAGAAGCCACGTCTACAAATTGAGATGTTGCCATATAATACATCGGAAAATTAGGAGAGAGGTCTTCGTCGCTATTCAATTCTGAAACTTATGATAAGAATGAATGTTTCTGCTGTCGAGTGTTGATCTATGAATATCATCAGAATTTTCCTCTATTAGACCTGAAAACACTTTTCACATAGTATGTGCTTCACGTTCATGTGCATCACGAATTGAAATTATTATTATATCTCAACATTTTCATGTTTACACAAAAGTATTGGTTAGACATTCATTAAAAATCAGCAATTATTAGAGTTAATCCAATTTTTTCATGCTTCAAAACAGATACGGAGCTAAGTAATTACCGGGTATAGTTAATTCATTGGACCCTAATCTAAAATGTACAGGGGGATAATCATAAGAAGAAGAATGAAAAGGAAAGGAGGTATAAAGTGAAAAAATGAAGCAAAATGGAACACGGACAGTTATCTTTCCTCTTCATCAATTTTTTTTTTAAGTTATTGTGATACGCGTCATTTGATTTGTTCCATTACCATATCTCTGAAGGAAAAGCGAACATCTCTGAAAACAGCTCAATGAAGACGCGTTCTTGCTGAACTACAGATTAGTAGAGGCGCTCCCAAAATTTTGCTGTCACTATTTGTGAGATTTCTTTATTTACTCAAATATTATTATTATTAAAAGAGTTTTATCCGACTTACTTTATAATAAATAACAAAATAGTGGACTTAGATTACATATCAATTCACTATTTCCACACCTTTGACTCTTAACATTTGCGATGTTCTAATTCGTGTTTGCGAGGTTCTAATCCAACGGTCGTGTTTGTTCTTTCTGTTTTATTTTCTTCCCTCGAAAAAGTATTAACATATCTAAGTCATTTTTATTATACATATATTTTTGTAAACCACCTGTTTAGGGATTCCTCCATCATGACGTAATTTTAACTTGTCGTGTATTTAAGTTGCAGTTCGTTTCAAAACTAATAAGTTTGTTTCTTTATCCTTCGATATTATTTTTTGTTGTTAGAGATTGTCTCGTATTTCTTTACTAATATAATATAATGTAATCGATAGTGACCAAGAGGAAAAATAATAAATTTCGATATTTTTTCAAGACTGTTTCATATATTTGCTTTGTAATATGCATTGTATGTATGTAATGAAATAGACTCAAAATTATCATTTTCATCATGGTCACCATCCATTACATTTCATGGTATTAATTTTTCTTTCATGTAAATATTAAAACAAGCCATTATTTGAAAAAGTCACCTCCTCCTCCACTTTTTATTTTTATCTAAAGAAGTGTGCAGAAATTTTCAATCCGCCTCTGTCTTAGGGTCGCTGATCGGAATTGATGGAATGGTCCTTTGCTTGCATCCAGAGAGTAAATTAGTTCATTGTCCTCCACGTGGTCATATGCAGATTGTAATTGTTTTTTTACAATAAATTTAATATCATTATTATTATTATTATTATTATTATCATCATCATCATCATTGCTACCATTCTCGGTCCCCTTGGAGTTAAATGTTTCTTTTATTTTACATCATCCCTTGGTGTTAAAATCCACTCTATCACCATTGGCATCTCTTTCGTATGTCACATCACCAAGTGACATTGCCTCTGCTAACCTCGCCGCCTCCGTCGCTCTGTTTCTGCGAACAATGGGTCCCCGAGGGCAGCTAATGTGCGCCGACCCGCGTCGCCCTCCGACAGGGACGCCCACTCCGTCCTCACTTGCTGTCCTCCTCAAGTCTCTGTCTGCCGTCATCACTCTCGGGACAAGTGACAACTCGGGCTACCACTGAATTAATAATCAACGTTTCACTTCTTCAAATCGAATTTAATTTTTATTTTTTTCGTTCTCAAACATCATCTGTTCAAGGACATTTTTCGACTAAAATTATGTGACGTACTTTATATTCTATTATTTTCGTCACGAATCCATTACTTGATTTCGTTAATGAGCCTTTTTTTTTTTGCTTTTACAAATCGCACATACGACAGTCACATCTTTGTGAATATGAAACCAAAATTTTGTTTTTCATATTCTCACCACCAGTTTCGAATTATACATCATAGACATGGGTACAATTATGTATTTTCAATTACATATTTTCATATATCACAAAAGTATAAATATTGATTAAATATAATTATACATATAGAATCCCATATTTTTGTTATTTGGGATACACATAACACATGATACTGAAATGTTGGTTTCTTGGTTCTCGTGATACAAAATAATATTTTACTAAAACACTAGCACTTCTCGCAGTTAGACATGTTTTTCTCGCGATTTCCTTCGATATGACTCAGATACTCCCAGCGGCTTTTTTGGATGGGATTTTAATCTTCCCATGTTACGCCACGTATCCACTGTTGTTAAAAATATATACATGTATTATGATAATTATTTTAATCATATATCTTCCGATAATTAAACATCAAGCTACTTGACACGAATTGGTTTCACAGTTGAAGACAATACCGTCTCCATTCAGACTAGCAATTCAATCCTATTTGAAAAGTTGCCACGGTTATCCTGAATTGTAATTTAAAAGGTCTGGTCGACAGTTTTTTAGACAGTAATTTTCCTCTCATTTTGAACGTCAGGTGCAAAATTTCAAGATCAGAATAAGACTGAATATGTATTTGGAAGACAAAGGTAGGAAGCTGGCCAACGCAGAGATTTATATGACATATTTTCCCTTTAAAAGAAAAGAAAGGAAGGTTTCTACAAACGGTCAAACAAACCAATAACGTAAAATAAACAACGTATTGCGAAAACCTCAATAGTGATGCAAGAAAGAATATTTGTTCAAAAATAAACGCCAGCAAAGCCGTGGGTACACATCTAATCTAAAATACTGTAGACTCTAATAGAACAAAGCATGATTTAAAATAGTTAAATTGTACGAAGGAATTGAACACATTATATAATTGCTATCATGTACATAATCCTTGGTTGATTGTTTCTTTTAACGCAATACATTACCCGTGTATGCGTTGTCTTACAGCCCTCCAGATTCGCTCTTATGCTTCTATGGAACATTTGCCATTGTTCGTTTCTCTTTCCAGTTAATTCAAGCGAAGAAACACATCCCGTATCACAGTAAACACCCCTGAACATGCCCCCGGCCGTATCCTGTTACAGACTGTTAATTTATTGCTAATTACAACTCTAGTTCCCCTATCGCTTCTACTCCGTGACTACCAGCGCAGATCGAGTGATCTAGTTACCAAGACAAAGTATGCTTTGTTGCTCTGGAGGACGAATAACGAATGTGGACATAAAAGTACCGACATCAGAGTTGGCGCAATGAAAAATGGGCAAATCAGGGTGGGAAATAATGCCGTAAACTAACAATATGTTAACATAAAATAAAGAGTGCGTTCAATGTATTGGGTAAATAAGGGTAAAACTACATATAGATATTTATGCATTAATATCATCCATACATGAAAATAATTTTTTGAATGCTTTGAGAACTTTAAGTCATAACTTTACTATATCATTCCTAACGTACATCTACACAAAACTTCTCAATTTCATTTTCACGGAAAAAAAGTCTTCTGCGCAATTTCTTTTTCATTTGCCATTCTCTAATACTACATAATTGAAGAAATCTATTGAAACATTTTAAAATTTCTGTTTGTGTGTATAAAAAAAAAAGAAATTTTCAAAATAAACATGTCGCAAACATCATTCGTTATTTCACTCTCTTGTATACCGAAAAGAGTTATCATGCAAAATATCAATCTCCAAGTTTTGAAAACAGTTTAGAGGAACATTTTGCTTTGAACTTTCTTGAGACATATGTTCGCGAAAGCTATTTTTGGTTTCAAAAAGGAAAATTTTGCGTGCTGCTTGAAGGACGCTTCTTCGCTATCGTTTTACTTCGCTCCTTTACCATTGTTTACCATTTGTTGGAAGATCATACACGATTTGTATTTTGACTCAGGAACTCAACCGAAAACGAAAAACTTATTTCTATTTTTTTTAGAACCTGTAACGAAACCGTAATTTCAAATTATTTCTGATCTTGTCGGAGTATAAAAAAATTGGGTGGGTTCTGCACTTTCGATTCATTGTTTAATTCATTGTTCACTCTCAATTAAAAAATCAAAGTCCTGCATTACATTATACATATTTGATAAAAATTGGATTAATACTCTGTGCACTGAAGGCATAGGTAAAACGATAACACTATGTTTTGAACACAGATGGGAGTTCAGACAAAGTTTATCCATAAAATAAGATGTTATTATAAAAGTGAATACTGATACGTAAAAGAAATAATGCCAAGGAAAATCAATACATTTCCGTCCATTTCTTTAAAACATGATTAGCACAACTTGAATATTGTACCTAAGAAACAAATATTATAATTCTGACAAATATTATAGACCTTCATTTCAGAGCTGTGGTCCAAAATATTATTTGTTTTTCGCACCGGTTCAGATAAAAGAAACAATATTTATAAATCCAGAAACGATACCGTAAGCGATGTTGATGATTTGGTTCTTATCCGTTATTTAACTACACGAACAATGTTTTTATATCTTTTATTTGGTAAAATACTTCTTTAACATAAAACTGACTTATTTCAAAATTTACGTTAGCCACTTTTTATAGCTAATGTTTGCAAGAGTAGCTCATTTCGTTAAAAGGGATTATACGCAGTATTTTCAATTTGACGTTCCCAATAAAAGATGGTGCCTCAATGGTACCATTTCTTCGGTCCCCGAAAAGGGTAGCAATGGAGAAATAGGTTACGATACGGGGCAGGACCCTCGCGGGGGCGACCCGCCACTGCAGTAGCCCGCGCGATATTAGGGTCACGCCGCGCGACTTTCTCTCGGGCATAAATTAAAGAGTTATTAAAAATCCAGGTGGGGGGAAAGGGGCGGGGCCGGACTGCGGCGACTTTCACAGGGAAACAACGGTCTGTCTGCTACCGCTTGATGAATTGGCTGGCCCACTACGATGTGGAGGTGGTGATGGGGAGTGGACGACTTCGGTGGTGGACCTACAAGGGTACTTGAATCATTAGGTGAAGATGCCGTTGACGGGATTGTTTTAGTTCAGCACGGAGGCAACAATTTATGGGAGCCGTTCTCACAGGGAAATTTTGAATAAAATTGAAGAATTTGCGCACTCTAAGAATATGCATCGATCATGAAATGTAGACTATAAAAGACAAATGATACGAACAAAATTATATTAAGAATGATTATGGAAAATAAGTGATGAACATGAAGCAGACGTTAAAAGAAAAAGAGAAGCTTTATTCCTCCTAATGTCAATATGGAGACTTTATGAAATAAATAACAAATAAGGAATAATGGGGATATTTCGAGGACTGAAAATATTCCTTTACTGTCGATGATAGAAGTCGTCAAACGTCGTAGGAGATGGAGGGAATGATAAACAATAGAAATGACGTAATATTCGTGTCATCTGACGATGTAGGGCTTTGGAGCCATATGTTGCGAATTCGAATTCCATTTTGGAGGTCATTCCATCACGTAATATCTTCCTTCATTCCATTTATCCAAATACCCAACTATTCCCCATCACACACCCATGGTGAGTGTATGAGATCGTAGGATGAAAGCAAAGGCAAGGGAATACCAACAACGTCGACAATACCATTTCTTCCGTCATGTTTTCTTGCGACTCTGCGGGAAAACGGCTCAGGGAAAATAAGTTGAGGCGAATATTACGAGCAATTCATTGCTCTACTTTATCACACTACTACTATTTGTTACAAGAAATGATCAGAACACAAATAGTTTATAAATGTATAATAAATTTAATCTGTACTTCATATGTGCTAAGTCACATACATTCTTCTTTGCGCTATTATGACGGATCAGTTTCCAACTGATTTCTTGGCAATCAATTTTTTATTAATTAATTTATATGCCTCGCAACTATGTGATTGTCGTACTGTTGTGTGGAGGAGGCAACGAAAGAAATAGTGGTCGTGAGTTGCTGGATGTTGTGGTCAAACGAGGTTGCAGTAACTGCTGGGTAGAGGCAGCGCTGATAAGATCGAATAGTAGAAGTAGGCGTGCTCAAAGGCGCACCCTAGTGGGTTATAGGCTGAAACTACGCTCAACTAAATTGCTCCACAAACGAGAAAATTCAGGGTACCTTCTGATGGGAGGTGTCTTTCGTTAATTGTTTTCCGTGAATGTGTGAAGTTGATGTACAGGATAATGAGGAGAGTAGTTTTTTTATCTAGTAGAAAGTGATAAATGTTATTTTAAAAAGTATAATTATTGTGTCATCAAATGTGAAGGCTGATATCCAACTCAAAAATAATTTTCTTAAAAATGCGCTCTTACATAGCGAGAATGAATTATTCAAAGAAATTATAGAAACGAGATTGACAGGGAACGAGTTTTATTGACTTTGATAGTTTTAGCTTACTGCATTGCTCAATGATGTATTCCATCCTCTATGTTCACTCACATGTCTCTTTTAATACCTGTTAACTAAATCGAGCGAACTTTCTTCGATTTCCTCGTATACTTAGAACTAAGCGAGAATTACATTGCAAGAACATACAGAATAACCATGTTTATCCGGTTTTAATTCTTTTAGATTTCCGGTTAATCCGGATAAGTTTTATTATAAAAATATATTTATAATAAAAACCTTTGTTTGACAAGCTTAGCTGTAAAGCTGATCTGCAAGTTATCAAGTGATTGCGCGACCGTTCTGCGTTCAAAAAAGTACAATTTTGAAACTGAGGTAATCTGAACCACTATTTCATTAAGTGGTAATGCATTTTTCAGGAAAAGATCCAACATTTTGTTGTCAATGCAATTTCATAAATATATTTGTTGTTTAATTCCATGCAAAATAAATAGGTATGTTCTCCATATCGTAATTCGTTTCATTGCTTATTTCCCATATCAACCTAAGTCTCCAAATTTTCAACTGCTCTCTACCTCAGACTAGTACAGTTATCTGGGATTTTTAGATGAAAAGTTTCTCAGATGAAAAGATCATTTTTCGTGCCCTTATATTTGGATGGGGGGGGGGGGGTGCTACACACGAATCTAGTAGAAAATGTTCAGATATTATTTTGATGCAATGTAAATTTTGAAAACTGAACACACTTTATTTATAATAACAGTTTTCAAATATTACATCAAATATTTTTGTAACTTTTGTCGAAAAAATATTTTGAAAGAACTGCGCGACGATGATAACTTCGAGAAAATGCTGAAAAGACCAAAATGTTGAAAGAAACTAGAGTTTTTTATTTACATGTAAATGGAAAATCGGGTACAATTATCACATATTCAATTCAGTGAAGTAACTGTTTGGGATATATTGTATACTTTCTTTAATCGATGTACTTACTTTGTATAATGTACATTTCTTCTGTACCTTGGTAAGTTGGGAAGTGGACAAGCATTCAAGAACGTTTCTTTATAAATTACATAACAAATGTAATGTACCCACATAAATATAAATTAAAATGAGGTCCAAAAATTTGACAATTGAAATAATTTTTGAACAAAAGTAAAAAATCGAAATATAAAGATATTTTTACTTACTTTATTTCTGATGTACAGACCCTCTTCCTCCTAACCGTCGCATGGAGTGGGAGAGGGAATCCCAGCTTGAAACTTCACCTACTTCGGTCGAGCACGGTTTTAATCCTCACTCTACCACTCAGCAAAGTGATGGAAGCGAATGTGCTACAACTAGAGCACCGCTGTCGGATATTTCTTTTTTCAATAATTATACATCCATACCAATTCTAAAATATACGTCATTTGGGAAGTAATAAAATTAGCTATGGTTCTCAGAATGTGTCCTGAGAGCACTATGTTGAGGTGACTGCATCGGATGACGTTGCGGTGCATGAGGAGAAGGGAGGGGGGAGGTTTGCGAAAGATGCGGGAGCGGAGCGTCCGGGCGTGACCTAGTCCCACCCCATACACGCCATGGCTGCGCGATCGGGTTCCGCCACCGCTGTCTTCACGGTAGGTGACTGAGACAGGAGTCGAAGAAACGCACTCCAGATGCACCNTATATATATATTATATATATATATAACACGCTTTCTGCGACAGCAGTTCGTTTTGTTAGAAGTCTTGTGAGGTATCTTGAAAAACTCGAATATGTGTGTGGAACCTAAAGAGTGTGTCGTTTCCTTCATTTACTTCAAAACGATATCGATTCAATTAGAAATGATATATTCATTTTGTGAAATATTACAACTTGAACGAGAATTAAATAGTAGAACTGATGTAACATTTATTACAAAACCACATTACTTCCGGAAAATGATTTCCTCTTTCACTAAATACAGCCAGTTTCATTTTAAGTCAATCGTATTTAAAGCTGATCTTTTTAATGCAGTAACTTGAATGCTTGAAGTATGGAAAGACTATTTAGCTTAAGGGAAAAACGTGTAATTCGGAGAAATATTGTTTTTAGACATTTATCGACTATGATTCCTTGAGCCAACATTTGGGAATTATGTAATACGCGTTTTAGTATTATTATTTCTAATTAAAAGTAATGACAATAATAAAATTACACTGTATAAATTATTTTGAGTATTTGGTCTTATCCTATCATCGATTATGCATTACATAATTCGTGAATTATTCCGTAATCCCCCTTCTGTGCCGAGTTTTTGTTGATATGTCAATCTAACAAGCATAAATCGATACACGCATAGTACAAGATGTCTACATTTGGTCAATGCATAATTCATTTCACATCCCAGTGGAGTATAAATACTCTATGGCATATCGGTTACAGCAATACCGATGGGATCGCGATCATGACGGATCAAAGCTTGTGGTGATCTCGAGTGACGTCGGATGCTGTCCGCAAGCGTGGCTGAGTAAGCTAGCGTGTCCCGAGCGATGCGAGTCCAGTTACTACCGTGTAGATTCGTGCACCGGCTTCCCGGCGTTCGCATTGGTTAAACGTATACATTGGACACACTTTGCGGAGATCCCTTCTTTGAAGTTGCCGGTGAATCTGTTCGAAACGGGGGACGGGTCATGTGAATAGGTAGACGCAGGTATGCCGGAGGATCTGCTGCAATGAAGCAAGGCGTTTGATTTTGGATTGCGAATACGAGTTTTTGCTGACGTTGAAAATCTAAAATATCGATCAATAATTGTCATTTTTAATTCAGTTCTGGCACTTTCCTGGCACTTTCGCAATTTGCAAAACTTATCAACCTCACAGATGAAGTAAAATGCAATTATTTCCGGATAGAAGAAAAAGAAAATGTCTCAATATGTTTTCATGAGCATTCATCGCAACCACTGATCATAAGAACAAGCACTTACAATTATGGTTAAATCCGTGTAAGAGAATTAATACTCTAACCATGTAATAACACGTAAAAACATTTTTCATAAATTATTCTACAAAACAAAAAGTGGTGTTTTTTTTAATTCTTCTTCAAAAGTAAAGAAATCGAAAAAAAAACAATTTTTATTAAAAAAAACTAAAAGAAATTAATGATCACTCGATTAACATCGCTAACAACCTCTAACAACGAATTTTCAGAAATCGTGAAGAGAGAAACTAATTTGTTCAGTGATTTATGATTCTACAAGGGAAGCGGCGAGTCAAGTAGGTAACAGTGGGCGGCGCGGCGCGACGTGGCACCTTCTCCTCCCATCGCCACGCCGAACGAGCGAAGGGTCACGAGACATCCCAGGCGGCAGCATCTTCTCTCTCTGCCCTACGTTGTCTTTTCCAGACGGCGACCGTGTGGGTGGCACAAGTCATGACTGATGATACCTCGCTACCCCTTCAGAGTCAGTCGTACCCTAGGCATCTGAGGGATATTAAGAAGGAGCATGATATGTTTCTGCCTTGTATGTTCCCTTTTCAGAAAAAAAAATTTTGTTAGAAAATTTTGGCTTCGGTAAGTGGGTGACAATAGAATCGAAAATATTTTGAACATCCTGTCACTCCATGCCCTGAACGAGTAGCAAATATATCACATTCTACGAATGATCTTGTGAAAACCAATACTTCTTTTTAGTTTATGGACCCAACGCTGGATATAGCTTAAGATAATATTTGCGGAATGTCAAAATACCTCACTTTGACGTTTGTCCAACATTTAACATAGAAACAAATTTCGCATCATCTCAACCATCATTTACAACCAACAGAATCGCAAAAAAAGCCATTGGTAGAATAATTTTGATTGGTAGATATTGGTAAATATGATTTTGAATGGTAGGTCTATATTCAACCTTTGGAACTCCGATTAAATATACCCAATGCTCATTAAAACATCTTCAGAAATTCCTTACCTCTTTTAAGTCATTGTTGTGCTTCCTCTACAGACTGTATCTGATTTTCAGAACTAATCAGAGAGTTATCTTTCCCATCATTGAAACATTGCGTTTCCATGTTGCATATCTCAGTCAAAACTCTATCTACTGGAGATTCTGTATTTTTCTGTGGGATTTCAGATGAACTAACAAGTTCGGAACTCGTTCTCAAACTTCTTATTCCTTTTTGGGATTCGCTCTTGAGGAAAATCTCTTCGGAAGGCATTTTTCTCTGCGATGATCTATGCAGAGTGTTCTCTCGAGAACAACTGCAGAGAGATTGATCCGGAGTCAAGAAATATGACGGAGACGCGAGACTACTGCAATCGCCGTAGGAATCATTGTGAAGGGATAGATTTCGAGAGGAAACGATACTCCTCGTATCCACGTACGAGCCTTCCGGAGAGAAAAAGTTTTGGGGAGACAGATCACTTATGCAATCTCTCTCCGTTTCTCTTGACGAATAAAAACTGTGAGGGGAAGCAACATTTTCTAGATTCAAAAGAGACCCTTCTGGGGTGAAGTATAAGGTAGGAGATGTCACACTACGACAGTCACGAACAGAACCCTCTGGATTGCATAGATACGATGGTGAAGCAGTGCTTCTACAACCTCGTACGGTTTCTACGTTATTGAAGAAGTTTTGGGGTGAAGCAGCGCTTTTGCAACTTCTCAGGGCTGCTTCTGGAACACGCAATGTTAGCGCGGATTCCGTTCGTGAAGTGCCACGGGTTGTTGACCAAATTGAAGAGATGAATTGCAACGCGGAATGTCTTCTACTAAATCGAATTTTCGATCCTAAACGAGATAAGAAGCTCACTGGAAATCTCTCTGAACTGCAACTTCTCACAGTTGTTTCTTGGGAACCCACTTCATGAGGGGAAATAATTTCGTTAAGTTCTTCCGATTGGTTTTTAAAATTCACAGTCTCTGTGGTTTCACTCTTATCCTCACTTTTTGGATCAAAAGTGACACTAGAGCTGTGCGTACTTTGGATTGCACATTCTCCGCAGGCATGAGTCATATCGGTGGAGTCTGAAATATGTACTTCAGTGCTTCTTACACGAGTCGTCGACAGTATTTGACTAGCCGGTTTAGTTACTTTTGATAATGTGTTGGAAATAGCAAGTTTCACTTCTGAATCTTTACATTCATCTGAATCAGGGACATCACATGAAGATTCCTTTCCGGGACACTAAGGTTAAAAACAGAACATTTTGTGAATCATTAGTATTATGAATAGTCAAAGTGTCCTTCATGCACAAGTAGTGAATTTTATTTAATGAAATATTCATTCGAGAGTAATCCAAGTCTACAGCTTTCCATTACGATTTCTCCACACACATGACTTACGAACATGATCAGGTGTTTTGTTAAAGACATTAGACAGGACAAACTGGTTACAAACAATAGACTTTCATTATGGAGGACCAAATAGAAACGTTGATAACATTTTGCTCTCCAATTTTTTCGTCCACATTGGCAATATCTTCATTGGGTAGGTATCAATGTATACTGATTTCCTTTTCATGAATGATACTTTATAAAATTAATTCTTGGTCATTTGTAGAATCATGTTTTAAGTCCTTCTCATTAATGGATAAATTGGTGTGAAATATTCTCGAGGTCTGCTAAATTTAGAAAACACCCTGTAGTACGCAGTCACTTTTAGAAATAAGTTTAGGAGCGACTAACAGTATAAATTATAGCATTTAATGACTTAGAAAATCCCTTTATATTGAAGCATTTTGATAAAAAAATCCGTTCTATATTTTGATAAAAAAAGTATCTAGATCATTAGTTTAAAAAGCATTAGTTTAAATTTGACTTTCAAACTTCTGGCGGTGGTTTACATATATTCTTTGGAATTTCTTAATTCTAAATTAACCTTAATTTTTATTTCGTATACTAGAACACTTGTTCTGCAAAAATCACTCCACCTATATGCCTATGTACTTTTTATTGAAGTAATCAAAGCAAGTAATGGGAAAGAAACTTCCAAATAAATGTATATTATTTTAATGACCGTTTCTTGTGTATTATAGCGTGAAATGATTTATAACAAATGTAAAAGTTCGAGAATTAGTATTGAAGCAACAAACTTACCCATTCATATCGACCGGCCTCCTCATCACTTTGCTCTTGAAGTTTGGGTAATGTGAACACTGTAAGAGTTGATTTACCCAAAACTCGTTTGCTGACGCGCCCCGGTGAATCACCTTTTCCACCCCGATCCACAGTAGGTCCAGGGAAGTTTGAGTATTCATGAACACGGTGGACAGGAGGATCATGAAGCGTGTTTGTAGATGTTCCTGAATCTTCGACTCCCTCAGGAGACTCCGAGGTGTTCACATGTGTTTCGTTAGGGTCCGCAGGATGTTCCATGGCAATATGTCGTCTAGAATCATACACATGGATCAATCAATGAATGTCTCAGAATCAAAGAGTGAAAGAACAAAAGAAAGAACTACAGGACAAAATGATCTTTTCAGGGAAAAATATTTTAATCATGTTAAAAAGTAGGCTATTACGATAACCGAATAGAAAAAAATGTTTATAGAAGATAAAAATATATAAGAAAGAAGGGAGGAAGGAAGGAAGGAAAGAAGGAAAAGAAAGAGAGAGAGAGAGGGAGAGAAAGAAAGAAATACATACCTCACAGCTTTGACAATGCGTCGAGCGAAGAAAACCCATGCAAGCACTAGTACGAGCACAATGACGAGAGACATCAGAGCCATTAACCGAACATCCTGACTTCGGAAATCCGAGAGGACAATTTTACCCGATGAGATCATCGAATCATCCACATTCACAACCGTTTCACTTCCAATTGTCGAATTATAGAGACTGTCATTTTGATGTCGTTTAGACACCTTATGAAAAACAGGAGGTGACATGGCTGAAACGGAAGTAAAACGTTTGGAAACGTATATAACAGCGCGGAACGACCCGTGACTGGAGAAGTCAGCTGATGTAGAAGGTCGCCCAGTTACGTAAGTTTGATAGCAACCAGTAGAGGTTATATTGACATTGTCAACACATATGTATTGTTAAGGGATAATTTTTCAACTGGACCCTTATTACAGACACCCAGACTTGAAACAAGAACGAACAAACAAAACAACGAGATAAATTAATGCCATTTCTTCACTGGCGGACGCTATAACCAGACGCACTCCAGATGATCTCGCGGAATGTAGGCGAAACGGAGATCAAAGTGTAACTTGAGAGAAGTGAACACCTAAAATTGTTATTAATTTAGCCGCAAAAGTTATCAAGAACTTCATAAGTACCAATTTTCATAAAAACCACTCCAGCTCTTTCTTTATTTAACTTAACGACCTGTTTCTAGACGATATGAATTTTCTTTTAGTACAAAGTTTCAACCCCTGTTAGGGTCTTCTTCCAGTACAATTGAAAATCACAATTTTTTAAGACACGACGAAAAAAATAATAATAACAGTATTAAGTAAATTTGCTCAATATTTATAACAGGCAACAAACCACATAAAAATTGTTAGTTTCAGTTGTACGTACCTGAAGAAGACACAAATGGAAAATCCAACGTTGTCACTGCTTAGCTGACTGACGCATTCCACCATCAACGCAAAGAAAGAACTATATGAGATAGGAATCTTGACATTTTTACAGGGCGTTGACTTTATATTGTGTATGCTAACTAAGAAAGGGTTTTTCAATGTTCATCTTTCGAAAGACTAAAAGTGGCGAAGTGTGTTTTTTTCCTTCAATTTTTTCACAATTTTCACAATTATTCTCGATCTTTTTGAGATATCGAGTTCGTTCCCCATGAGAAGCAGGGTCGGCTAGTAACGAAATAACCAGTGGATCACCGCGTTAAATTCATATCTTAATCGTTACAATTAATCGATGATAGTGAAAATAATATTACAATCAAATTGAAAATAAATACAGAAATTGAAAAGTGCCTCAATTACTTTCTTTCGGTGAGAGTTCTACATTTATTATTTTACAGTATGTTAAAAAGATACAAATGCCCTTGAAATTGTCTAAAGTAATAATTATACAAGTTTTTTGTCTACTCACTCACAACAAAAATTATGAAAATTAATTATTATCTAGTATAAATCTAGTTTATGACTGGTGATGACTGGAAATAGGTGCTTATTTATCATTTGAGGAAAAATTGTAAGGACGATTCGCATAATTAGCGAAACATTGTCATTTAACTTCGCTCTCTAATTGAGAACCATAAATTTCTTACAGATTTACCAATATTTGATCCTCTTGAAGAAAAAAATTCATATATAGCGTAAAAGTGAAAGAGAAAGAAAATTATACACCTCTGGATTGAATTTCAGAAAAAAGACAATGTATGAAAGAACGCTATGAGACAGGTAATAAAATCTCAGATTTATTTCCTTTTAGGGTTAATATACATAATGCACCTTCCTATTGAGATAATAAGCATTCACAGTGATGTCAGTGGAATCAGAGTGCGTTGCGAAGAAAAACACATCAGCTGCAAATGTCCAAGACCAGGTACGTTAAGGTTAAATGTCCGGTGATAATTTCTCTGATGTGACGTGAAACCCGGAAGAAACTTTACACATGTTGCGTTTGCTACTGGTGTTATGGCGATTACGTAACTACCTTTCAGGCACACTCTTGGTAATTTCGAGTTCTAACGACGTCGTTACAACGTCGTCGTAGTCGCGGCAACATCACAAAACAACATCGTGAAGACGTTGCCAACGCGTACGCATGTAAAGTCGATTCAACGTCGGACAACGGCGTCTTCACAACGTCGTGAAACAACGCTTATTTGACGCCGTCAAACGACGCCAAAAGAACGTCACACGTCTTTCTTGAAAATGTTGAATTATCATTTTTATTACAACTTTTATGGATATTATCCATTGTCTTTCCTTGTTACATCATATTCTATGACTTGTAACACTCATTCCTATAAGAACGTCATTTTACTAACTCCATCTTTCAAGTCCCACTACGACGGGTGATTCGATCCAGGGTTCTTTCCATCTCCAGGAGAATATGCTACCACTGAGCTACAGCAACATGGTGATAAAAGTGACGCCTTTATCCTCTTGCATTGATCTATTTTACTCTTGGTACCATGAATAGTAAACACGTAAAATAGTTATCTCCGTAATCAAGTGATAGATAGGAAGTTCTCGGCAAAATTAATTCTTCGCGAAAAATGCACCCAAGTTGAGTTCCAAATTCCACCACCAGATGGCAGTAAAAGACGACACAACGTAATTGCGAATGTGGTTCCGACCATCGAAAGGGAAATGGGCCACAATTAACGGAAGCGGAGACCCGTGCACTACATTATAGGAAATGTTCATACATGTTTAGACCAGAATCTGGCCACGTCACGGGCATTGTCAGTCGCTTCCATCATGTCCTGCACACTGCTGAGGCAAAGCGACACTCAAAAAGGTAGGCACTGCTTTGCTCCTCGCCACATTCACACGCTGAAGTTTCGCAGGGGAAACCCCATTTTTTCCTATTCACTCTCGACCTGGTTACTCCCGTTCGAAGTGTTAATGGATTTCCTGTCGGCCAGTCTTCTTCATGCGCGGGTGGAATGTCCTCAGATGGCAATATCCAGTCTCGAAGATGGTTATTATGTGATCGTCAAATTTTTAGTCTGGTCTGTTGAACTGACTTGGTCATCTGTCACGTGGAGGAAACTCTTCCTAGATTACAGGCAGTGTGGAACTGGCTGCTGTCCGTATAGGGGGTAGGTTTCATGTTATTGCCTTATATTTTTCATTCCTGGCAGTCACCTCCCGGCGGATATCAGATGGTGCTATGCTGACCAAGCAATCAATTTTTCCAGCGAAGTTGGTCTCAAGCAACCTGTTATAAGGCGACAAGTCGCGGTTAAAGCTACATCTACAAGTTTGGAGTGTCTAGATTTGCACAACACCGGTCAGGCTTATTCTGCGACAGAGTAGCACAAGACTAAACTATTTGTCTTAAGTATTGACGACTGTGCATCCCATGTTGTACTAGTCAGTTTTCGTTTGATGTTGATTCGGGCAGCAACTTTTTGTTTGGTGACCTGGCCATGTTTTTTTATAAGTGAGGGCTCGATCCAGAGTCACTACTAAATATTTTGGTGTTGAGCTGTGCTGCAACTATGCCTTCCCATTCAACATGTAGTGTTCGGGAGGCATATATGGTCTTCAGATGGAAAGAGCATACTTGGGTCTTTGAGGTATTTGGTCTATCTTGATTCTCTTCGTAGTACTTATAGAGTTTAGCGCGCTCGAAAGCTTCAATTCAATTGTTTCAAAATGATCGGCTTGGACATTGATTGCGCGATCGTCTGTGTAATTGAAATATTCCGTCCCTTTTGGTAATGGCTGGTCATTGGTGTAGACGTTGAAAAGCAGTGGAGCCAGCACACTACCCTGGGGAAGCCCATTTTTCTGAATCTTCCACTGGTTTTTACGTCCCTGGAATTCTACAAAGAATCTTCTATTTTGAAGTAAATTTTCAACTATTCGGGTAAAATTTGAATCTTGAGTTTGGTTTATAAATTGTCTAGCAATAATCTATGGTTAATGGTGTGGGCCGCGGTAAGATCGATAAAAACGGCTCCAGTAATTTTCCTTTTTTCGAAGCCATTCTCTATATGTTGTGCGAACTTCAGAACCTGAGCTGTACAGCTTTTACCAGCACGGAAGCCAGCTTGCTGAGATATTAGACCCAGTTCGATAACGTCAGCGAGTCTGTGGAGCAGAAACCTCTCGAACTTTATAAAGGTGGCAGAGAAGCGAGATGAGTCTGTAGTTCCGAGGGTGGTTTTTCTCCTTTTCTGTTTATAATATGGCTTAAATTCGTGTTTTCCTCCACTGTTTTAGTAGATTATTTGTTTGCATACATTTGTTCACGAGGTCCACCAGCCATTTTCTTGTCGTCTTCCCGAAATTTTTGATTTGTTCAACTCGAGGCCAGCTGTTTTTCTATTCTTACATTATTTTATTGCTATGTTTAGTTCATCAAGGGTTATTGGTTTAGAGAGGTTGCTAATTTCTTGTTGTATATGTCTGCTCTTGTTTTTCTTTTTATATTTCTGTACTCCGATGGTCTCTCCATTTTTAGCAGCTGGTTGGCAATTTGTTCTTTGACATTCGTTTGAGTCTGTGATTTGTTGGGATTGATTGTCAGCCCTCGTATAAGTCTCCATGCTTTTTGGCTGCTTCTCCCAATAATAGTTTCTTCCATGACCTTTGTCCATTGTTCTCGTCTTGATTCAGATATGGAACATGTCACTTGTTTTTCTTTTGCCAAAGTTTTCTTCAAAGAGGGTATAGTATTCCTCCAGTAGGAAAATGGTTTCTTGATTAAGGTCTTGTGTGTAATTTGTCCTGCATCCTCTAGGGATGGATGTTCTAGAGAATAAAAGGTTTTCACGAACTTTTCATTTTCTCTGGGGTCCGGTTTAATGTCTGTAACCATTTCACCCACCACTTTTGTGAAACTGAGCCAGTTTGCTTTCTTAAAATTGTACCTACGTTTGAATCGGGTTCTCTGTGTGTGCACTGCAGCCATTATTTTACACATTATTGATATGTGTTGTTATTTCGGGATTGGGAAATACATTTGCTTTACACATTGTGGAACTATTTCGTCACTTACAAACAGAAGGTCCGGATTATAATCCCTTTGCCTCCTTACACTGTTGAAAAACGGAGATAGTTTAGTATCATGAATTAGTGATAATTTATGTGATTCTGTCCATGCTAACAGAGATTCCCCGTCTTCACATTCTTGGGCATATCCCCACACGTGACTGTAGCAGATAATGATAATTGGTTTATCCCATTTGATATTCTTTGGCGGTTTAAACGCAAAATCCGTTTGAACCGGGTTTGAATACTGATGTGATTGTACAGTTTCTCAGCACCATGGTGATAATTTCAGAATCACATTATTCTGTAATTGATACAGACTCTATTTTGATATCAGGCTTGGCAATGACTGTACTACCATACTGTGCATGTGGTCTTTCCGCAATTAGCTTCATTCCGGGAATACTGAGGAGGTTATTGTACATATTTTTGTAGGTTTCTTGTATGCAAAGAATATTCCATTCATGTGTCTGACATATTTTCTAAAAGGACTTCTTTGCAATAGTATAGTCCTTGTACATTCACTTAGATAATTATCAAAACTGTTTCTCATAAGAACCTTTGTACGAAGTTAGATGCTTATGTAGCAGAGGAGTTCACCAACATGCATTCCTGACGGTGCACGCTGCGCTGTCCACGGGGCAAGTTGCACTATCCACAGCACGCTCCCCAGGGGACACGACGTGGAGGTTCATCCTTACTCTGGTCATTCTGCGACCACCGCCTGTTCTGCGACCACCGCCTGTATTATTTATTATAATTGAGACGTCTGAACGTCTTATAACAGAATCATCTCAACGTCGATCTTCGTCTCGATATCGACTTCGAAACATAGGTATTTTATTATCGTCGTCTCGATGTCGCATAACGACTTTGTCTCGACTTCAAATTCTGGGAAATACGACGACGGGACGGCGTTTATTATCGTATTTATTAACAACGTAGTTTATTATCGTCGTCTCGACGTCGCTCTACAACGTTGTCTCGACTTCAAATTCCGTCGTTTATTCGACGTCGTCCATCATCTCAATATCGACGTAGAAATACGTCGAAAGTCGGCTCAATGTCGGCGATTTCTGCGATTTGTCTTATAGAAAATAGTTTGCGATGGTAAATCATAACTACTATCAACATATTGCATTTGACATTAGTATTCTCCAGACCGTACAATTAGGGGCGGATACAGACAAATATTTTAGGCGGGGTCATAACAAAATAATATAGTTTTGGACACAAAACATCCAAAAAACTACCTAACCCCAGAAAAAAATTGAAAATTCTAAAGCAAATTGTAATTTTAGGTCATCTACTCATAATTGTTGATTAAGATGGGGCTCGGTACAGTAACGCCCTACTTTCCAGATTATTTAATTTTTCATGTGACTGTGGACAGTGATAGATGCAAAACTTGTAATGTAATTAAAGATGCTAAAATTTTATTCACCTTTTCAAGGTATAGGATCATTTAATTTTTCAAGGACAAGAGCAAACTTACTGGTGAAAGATGGCGCTGCATGGTTTTTTAGTAACTAGATGTGTTACCCTGACTTTGGGAACGTGATAGATTTGATCTCGTAGATGCTCACAGACAGTTGCAGAAGAGGAGTTAATACTCGCGATACTAAAACTTGTTTACGTTGTTGTTCGTCCTAAAACACTCATCAATTTTCGGCTTCTTCACCCTAAACTAATTATCATGACCCCCATGACCCCCGCTTTGTATCCGCGCCTGTGTACAGTAATGTTAAAATCTCTTTTTTTCCTAACCCTTTCCTAACAAAGATCTCCTGCAGCACTTTCCAACCCACCCAGAAAAATCGGGACATCTAACACCAAAACACGTAAATAAGAATACGTGGGCAGCGCTCCACTTCGCAACAATCTCCTTTTACTCAAACGTTCACAAGTTATCTTCGTCATTACGTTTAGACGACCGTCACCGTTTTCTTCTCAACTCGAAACATCTCTTGTGGGTCCACTGTCAGGGCGCAAATCAAAGTTCTCGGACATTCTAAGGAAAACGTTAATGGGGAGAGATATAACAACTGATGTTAGATAAATCCGAAGCCTTTCACGATTGTCCGTAATACATCTATTCTTCGTTGTCATTGGTCTAAAAATTTCTCAGAAAGTTGCAAAGTGAACCTGCTAGTTTCTACAGTAGCGCTTATACCCTAATGAGGAGGGAACTGTCTTTTCAAGTTACGTGATTGTACGGACGAACTTTCTTCCACTTGCCGTTTGCGTCCGAGTTGCTCTTTTGCTAAGCCGTTAAGAGAAGTTGAATGTATTCAACATTGCCATTATATAATGACTGTGGATTGAAATGAGAAAATATCCAATGGAAGTTACTTTTCAAGAAATGTCTCTATTAGAAGAATTGTGATTTATAAGTCACATCATTTTATTGGTTTGTAAAGTTGGTTTTCTCAGAAACTCGGTTGATCATCACCACAACTCGAAGTTCAAAGTACCTGTATAATAAGTGTTGGACGATATAAAGAAGATAATCAGTTTTATTTTTAATTTTGACTATTTAAGAAGAGAGTCCTGCTTTATGAAATGATTATTTATTAAATGATAATGAAAAGTCAAAAGTCAATCCACATATAAAATGTAATGAGAAAAAATATATGCGAGATGCCACCATTCAGAAATAAAGATATTTTGTGTCTTCTATGTCACATAAAATTATTTCAAAAATGAATGTTATGTCATGAATAAACAAATTATTCCAGGAAAGGTATACACACTATTATACGAAGGTTTCTATAGAGAAAAAAAATTAAGTTTGAATTCCGTTATAAAACACATTTTATGTACAAGGCTATCTTCGAGAACGAAATACGTCAATAAGCATTCATGTAAAAGAGTATTTTCTCTTGCAATAAATATTTCAATCGGGAGAAGTTTTAATTCTAATGAAATAAAATTTAAAGACTATTTATAAAGTCTATGCATTCGGAAATTAGCATGTACCCCGAAAACACAAAGAAATCACCCTAGGATCCAATCTGAATATGAAAATTTTCGAATACAACACTATAAAATATGAATATTCTTGGATTTTTAAATATTTAACTTTAAAATAAGTCTACAATACTCAACAATAGGGTGATGGATACATCAGTTTCTTCATAAAATCATGTGCCGCGGAATGATACGTATTGGACAATATTTTGGTTGTAGTAAATGTAATAAACTTTAGAAACTATTGTATTGTGATTTCACCTAAGTGTTGCATACAATCTGTTAATATTCTATTATTAGCAATACTTAACTGGATATTTACAAAAATCTTTATTTCCACTAACTAATCGTTATCTTTTTGATGATCTATGATATTTCGAGTACAATCAAATTCTTTTTTTTTTTTCATGTGATATTGGCGAGATTGTATTCCATCTGTATTATATCTATTAATATGATTCATTGTTTGTTATTGTATAGGTATTTATTTATCGAAGTATTTTGCTCCTGCAGTTGTTCTCAGAGTATCCCGAACAAGTCCCGAGTCCATGTGCAAAGCAAAGTCATTGGACTTCTTGTTCGGCCTCACTCTCGATGCTTCCAAACCAGCACTGTCCAATTGGCATTGTTTACGGTCCGCGAGTTAAAGTACATTTTTGATCTAATTTTTCAATGTTGAGGACGCATCTTTGTATTATAAATCTATGCTGTCAGAATTAATGTTTGACGCGGAATGTTCGGTGAGAGAAAATAGAAAATTGTGTTCGGAATTAATCCTTCATACATTACAAAATGAAAACATTATTATAATACTAAATATTGAAAAAAATACTTAAAAAAAAAGTAGAAATTCACTAATTTTTTCCAGCGTGAACTAACATAAATTTGAGAATAAAAATATCGCGCTACAAACAAATAAATATGACATATTAGATTAATTCATCGAGTAACAGTCTGCCAAACCCCATTCCACGCCAACTTGATCGATCGAATGAGTACAGAAAATGGCCCGCGGACGAAGATATGTTGAACAACTCTGGTCCAAACAATTACCGCTCCATCGCCGCAGGTTTCTCTCTTTCGCTCGTTCTGACTCGCTGTTGTGTTGTTTGCGAAAGTCGTTGTGCGGGTGTCGCAAAGGAACTGCGCAGCAGCTGCTGCATGCAGTGGCTTAGGGACTTTGGGCGGGGAGTGGAGATGGGTGAAGTGAGAAGTTGCTACGCAATATCCGTAGAATTTTTGCATTGAGCTCTATTACAAAATCCTTAATGTTAATACAATGCATGAATATCGTTATTGAGATTTCATGCATCATTTACTAAAATGAAAAAGAAGAAAATAACTTGATCGCTACACTTTACCCGCCCCCTTTTCCCTATGATAATTTTTTCTTCGCGCCTCATTGGAAGAAGAGAAGAGAGTGAGAATTTGAGGAGGTAATACGTATAATGTAAACTATAATCTCATCTCATATAATGTTCCATATATATATATATATATATNTATATATATATATATATATATATATATATATATATATATATATATATATATATATATATATATATATATATATATGTGTGTGTGTTTGTGTGTGTGTGTGCGCTTTGAAAAGAGAGGAAAGTCAATGGACAAACAATATGAATGTTATGATAAACAGAATAGGAGGAATAAATCTAGCAAAAGTCGATACAATGGGGTACACAATCGAGTATGGGAGACATCACAGGGAAAGTTTTTTCACAAATTAAGGGTCATGAAGATCGTCTCTGTGATAGTATAAAACCTAGCGGAGCCGTTTCGAGCACACGTACAACTTTTAAGAAGGTAATATTTCTACACAACTTGGAGATCACGTCGAATTTAAATATTTTTCAAGTGTATTGTACAACTTTCATGAAATGGAAAGAAGTAATTCAGTAATATCGAATTGTTTAAGTAACATCACGTATTTGAGACATGAAGCGAAGTTAGCAATGTGAAGCAGAGATGTCTGGACATCTGGACATTCTTTTTGAAACGTTACTCTCACCTAACACTTCTAAACACTCAGACCATTGATAGTTAGAAATGGAAGATTCCCCTGTACAATTTACAATCGAATAATATACAAGGCGTGAGAAAATATTTTAAAATAATTTTAGAGCGCCGTTTACCGGTGAATGTTATTATCCAATGTTGAAATATACTACAATCTTAATGGCTAAGACTAGAAATGTATTTATTGTTATATAATCTAGTTGTATATTTTTCTTGCTTCAATAAAATACAACAGAAATAGATCATACCCAATGATCTATTAAGTTGGTGATGAAAAATGAGAGATTCTGAAACCATATCCTTAATTATGTTCTTCAATAGTTTGTAAATTTCAATAGGCATGTTTAGATGGAATAGAGCACATGGAAGGTGGACGTAGAGCACATAAGATGAGAAGGAAAAATGGTTGACAATAATATAGAATCTTGGGATAAAGAAATTGATATTTTAAAAAGAAGAAAGATTAATTATGTAAGCATAAATATATGTAGTAAAATTAGAAATAAAATTTTCCATCAATGTGAACTGAAAAAACTGGGTGTGAATACCTTAATGAATGTGGTATAATATCTAAATTCAAATGGAGGAAAAAACTTCTCTCATTTTTTCGGAAATGTTAGGGTAGTGTAAGTTAGGAAGTCACATCCGAAGGTTGGGTTGTCACATTCAAAAAGTTGGAGAAATCATTTGCAGACTGAATTTGGATCTCACAACTGCGTTCCCTCGGTGCGGAGAGTAAGCAAATTCTGATAATGGAAGAAAAGGAAGAGGTGAAAGGGATATAAAAAGCGGAGCGGAGGTCCCCCAGCGAAATACATGGATGATGATGCAGAACACACCAAGGATGTAGAGGCGACGTTACGCAAAGATCGTGGTTTGGTTCGCATTGTGATACAAAAGGCTTTTATCGAAGACCCTGTTTGCGAGTGGTTGGTGATGAAGCAACCTCGACGCTTCGCAGACAGTTGCAGGCCGATGTGCGCGCGCGTCACCGTGAGGAGCGAGACCTGAGCTCTCCACGTGAGTGGGCGATCGTGGAGCGGAGCCGTGAGCCTCCACTTGACGCCGCACCGCGCCGCTCGCCCGCTGGTGACAGAAGAAGTGCGGATGGGAGTCTCATTGCAGAGACCACACACAGGTTGCTCTACTTTCGTACTAGGTGGACAGAGAAAATGGTTGTTCTGCTTTCAAGTAGGTGGGATTGCATACGAAGATCTGAGACAGGAGTGGAGATACGAAATCTATGACGCAAAGAAGATTTTTTATCGTCATTTTTTCTCCGTCATTAATTAATCACATACCGAGGCTTTAAAATCCCCGTATAATTAAAAAATTCTCTTTACTCTTCCTTATTCCTTAAAAATTAATTGAAATAATTTTACTGTAAAATTAAGTACATTTCTACAGATATGTAATCAAAAATATTGTACCACGTTACGATTGTTACGTTATGAATTGCTACGATTTCAAAAATATTTATTATATACGTACTTTTTTTGTTCATAAAGTTCTGTGATGAATTATGTGTTACACTTCTTTGGAAATTGGACAAATTTTCAATCTTCATTACCCCCTCACTTAAGAGCAGAATTAATTAAAAGAACAGATAAATGACCACATTAAAACAAGTAAGAAAGGGAGGTCATGTAATATGTCTGTAGTGCAAGTTCGAAAAAAAATATTCAGAGTAAGTCCATTGAACAGTTCACTTACTTCGCAGAGGATTGAATTAGTGGTTTCTTGTGAACTAAATATTCATATTTCAAGCTATATAGAAGTTGTCTCTCTTTTCAGGCGATTTGATCTAACTGCAACCCATTGTTTTCGTTCGTAACCGCGTATTAAAATAAGTTCCTCGTTAATTTTCGTTCGAGTTGTTTAAAAAGTGTTCGAAAACTATCTCTCGATATACGTTAGGAAAATTAGCCACTTGTCTCAATAGTTACGCGTCTCGGGATTTCATTATTTAATGTTTTACTTGTTCTATCACATTCTTGTATAAAATAATAGATACGGCACATATTACAAAGGATAGTGGTAGCGTATTATTTCACGGTATATTCATAAATATTCATTTGTTTATGTATATTTTAACTTTTTAAAACTACACGTGTTCATGCGTGACACGTTATCTATACGTGTCTAAGGAAATTGATTGGAGGTTTTTGTTCTTAGAAAATATCATGCAGGGACAAATCATAAATTACACGTGGAGAAAGTAATATAACGCGAATCTAATTTTGAAAAATAAGAATAATAATTTCCGATGCTTCAAGTGATTACTTTTGTGTCATATCCACAAGTAGTGTGCAATTCAATTAGTAAAGATTAAAATTGTATGTAAAAAATCCAGCGTGTTACCTCTTTATATTTGCCAAAACGCGTTGGATGTTGTTCCTCTGACATTCCTTTTTATGGGCTTGCTACAGAACAATTATTTTTAACAAATATTCAAATATTTATTTCGCTTTCAAATGAAATGATGAACACTCCAAATTAGATTACTTTGATTTATTCATCGAAGTAAATTCATGACGTTCGTTGTAAGAGTGACGTCATACGTTATAGGGAGGACTAGTGCCGTGACGGCGAGCAAGGAGAGAATGGTGGACATCTGTAGCGGGGGCGCTGTGATAGTGGTGTATTGGAGGCACATCCTGCAACGCTGGTGGCAGCCACTGGCACGGCGGGCGCACGGCCGTGAGTTATGGCCTGGACGTGATTGCTCTTAATGGGCCGCGGGCGCTGACAGCAGCGGTGGCCCTGGGCGCCGCCACCGCCGTCCGCCCCCGCGACCGTCGTTCGCCGCCCTCCAGCGCCACGCTGCCGCTGGGGTCGCACACGTTTCGCGCTCTGTTGGATGGACGGAACGCGGTGCTCTCAAGGTCTGCTACGCGCATGCACGGCCTCCTGTTCGAATCCGGCCTGCAGGCATACAGAGGCATGCAGTCTGAATTTCTCCATTTATTATTACATTTCAATGATATTATTACATGAGAGGGCTATTTATTTGTTCTATACTGAATTGGGTTATTGGAAGATTCTGAGTGTGTGTTCTCATTTATACAAAATAAGAGATTATAATAAATATATCACGACCATCCTGGCCCGGGTTTTTCTCCGGTTTTC
Source organism: Laupala kohalensis (assembly GCA_002313205.1). Lineage (NCBI taxonomy): Eukaryota > Metazoa > Arthropoda > Insecta > Orthoptera > Trigonidiidae > Laupala > Laupala kohalensis. The sequence goes on along the minus strand of NNCF01132599.1, from coordinate 186,611 downwards.
CTTCAGTTAGAGGCAGCTTTTTTATGCAGGCCCTCTACGCACTTGTCTAGACGACGTCTATTGATAATAAATCTCGAATTTAGTGTTATTCATAAATAATATTTTCCGAATAATCTATAGTTTGATAGTAATGCGTACTTCTGAATAACTTTTTTGAACAGAATTCATGGGATAGTTCCTTGCTTAATTCCGGAAAGTAAATTAGTTTATTATCCTCCACGTGGTCATAAGCAGTTTGTAACTGCTTTTCTGACAAAAAATTTATCTTATCTTATTTGTGTTTTCTTTGTAAACATTAATGACATTAAGGAATATCCTACATATATCAAAGTGGATTTTTCAAACAATGGTAGTGATTTAAATTAAAAAAAAAACATTTATTGATTTAATTATTTTGCTATTGTCTATTTTTTCTAACCTTTTTACTAAAACATCAATGAATTTTAACTAAAACATTTAAAAAATGATATGCTACAGTTTATTGGTAAATGTTCATTGATAGATAAGAGAAAGGAAAAACGACTTGGTTTGATTTATTATTTAGGGAGATGCGATAACATATTTTTGTGTTATCTGTAACGATGCATATCGTGGAGCTAATAATTTGGTAGTGAAAAAAATCTGAGAAAAAATCGTTCTGTTCTCCCAAATATTCATAGAAATTAAAAATATGTAATTGAAATAAAGTAAATTATGGCATCAACACTCATTGGATGATTTGGATCGACTCTATGATATCATTGCTCGAGTGTTAAAACGAAGAAAACGGCACAAACGAAAAAAAAACTGATTTTTCCCAACCCTGTCCCATATAGTAAACACCTGTGCTTCATTCCGTTTTATCTGTTCCTCCACTCAGCAGTATGATGCGAGTCACATGAGTGCAATCAAAAATCGATGTTCACAAAGCGGTAGATGCTACCTCCGTTTACAGCGATAAATACCCTCTGAACAAGGTGCAGAATGGAAGCACCGCCCATTCAATCCACTTTTGCTCACGAGAGTTTCCAACACCTGCTTACTAGCAAGTCCTCACTTCACACGAACTCGTCACGCCCCCTGAGGTGATGCCCAGAACTACATTTCCACGACGAGATCCTGGAAGCTAAGAAGATTTCGATGTTGTGATACGAGCTCAGAAGCAAAGGATTAACAAATGTTTCGCTCAGATAAAAAATGCCAATTTTTAGGATTTTTTAATAATTTCTTGTAAATGCCACTATGCATTTTATTTTAAATAAAAAATGAGAATTTATCTTCAATTATTAAGCATTATTGCATATAGATCTTCATGTAAAATTAAAAAAAAATGAACTAAGTGCAATATACTGTTATCTTTCATTCTCTATATACCGTAAAATAAGATAAGAAAACTTAATTTTTTCACAGTACATAATGACATAACCCGTATTCTTTGCATCGTAACTTAATTTTATGCTTCTTCTTCTTGTGTTATATTATTTTCTTAGTTTAACATTTCATTTATACATTGTTGATATACGTGTTGTTTTGACACAAACCATAAATATTTTTTTGATAATGATTTTTTTAACATCTGGTAAAGCGTTAATGGAGGATATATTAGAATAAAAACATTGATTTGACTTCTCGTTAACGTGTGTTCTCTTACTTGCCACCGACGCCACATTCCAGCATTGTTAGGGTTTAAGGATGACCGATATTCGGTCCAAAGAGATCTCGCCAAATATGAGAATAAAGGGTAATGAGATACTAAATCAAAGTTTTTAATCTAACGTTATTAATATTAATTATTAATAATTTATAAGAAAAACGTTTGACAACTATTATCTTCCATCTGCTCCTTTCTTACCCTGTTGCGTAAGAAGCGAATTATGAGAAGAAAAACGCGAATTTTACTCTAACTTATCAGAAAATTATTTGATAATTAAATTATTGTATATTAAAATTAAATCACGTATTTCTCAAGATTTCTTACCTATCCATAAGAGAGTCGTGTGATCATTGGAAATAATGCACTTATTCCGTATTCCCATCCATAGTTATTTAATATGTGTATAATTGCACAGTCTTCATTAAGTAATTCATATAATGGTACAGTGAAGTACGCAACCAACTTCTATGGCTCGAGAATAATAGACAAAATAGCTTTTATGCAATTCTAGCTGATTGGCATAATCACCAAAGTATTCATTTACTGTAAACAAATAAAACATAAACATTTGTCCTATTTACACTTCATTTCATATACAGACCTTTCAGGACTGATCTTAAGGGATTGTTCTAGAACTACGATTGCTAAGTGTAATAAAATTATATTCATTGTGCTATTGACAACTAAGCAATTCGTGTACAAGATTTTAAACTTCTCCTACTCAAATTGGTCCAAAAATTTACAAATCTTAAAAATGGATCCCAAGCATACGAAAGTCACTATCTTCTTTAGTGATTATAGTAAATTATTCATGTTAATGGTTCGGTTAAGGGGTAAATGCAATTCAAATCTCGAGTTATTAGTTTTTGTGGGTTAAAACCATGGTTGAAACGCATCGCCTGCTTTAGCGATGATCAATTTATAGTACAAAAATTTATATAAAAAACTAAATCTTGTGACTCAAATTCCAAATAATACCTAAAAATTGTTTTTGCCATTCAAATACATGGACAATATTACTTAAAGAAGCATACACGTCTTGAAATATGAATTTGAACGACTGAATTTTAAGATGTCATTAAGATTAGTTTCCAATATTCTCAAATAGTTATTTTCAAGGACGGAAAAGAAAAAGAATCTGCGTTTATTGTAGTTTATACCCATATCCAAAAAGAAATTTTCAATAATCATATTCTGTCAACCTCATTACTTTATTAAATTTGAATTCATTTTTACAGGCATTATTTTTCCAATTTCATGTAGAAAACCTTTCAGTGGATTACGTTCCTCCGTTAGGTTAATATGGATAATAAAACAAATAACCTCATTTTCCATAAGGGTCTGAACATTTATCGGAGAATTTCGATTTCCTTAACACATTAACAACTTTAATTTCCGCTATTTGTCGAAATACCCAATTATTCTGTCTTTGTATGGTCAAGGAATGTATTACCGTTAGAAACGCGAAATTGCAATCTGCACTACATTCTCCTTAGCTGTTGCCAACTGCTTCCGTGCAATGGTTGTTTCCTTGAAGGGCAACGGGCGTTAACAAATTTTACAAAATTAATTTTGCGCTCTCGCCCACGCCAGGTTGAAAACCTGCCGCAGGCACTAACACGAGACAACGTAAGAACGAGTCACGGAGCTATCGACATGGACTGTTTCGACCTCTCGCCATCGAGCTGTCGATTCAAATCGATGACTTTCCACTAATTGAATCGACTGCGGAGATGTCAGTGTGCTTTTTGCGACGAGTTTGCCGAAGATGGTAATTATGGAAATTATACTTCACGAGGAAGCACACAGCGCGTCGAGATTGTTATGTGAAGCGTGAAGGTCCTCGGGTTTTGTTTCGGTGTGATGACACTTGTTTCGGCATGGGCGCGGTGTGACTGTCAGTTAGAATGAAGGCTGCTGCATTCATGAATACAAAACACAGATTGGTATCACTGAAAAGTTTTCAGTCTACAGAAATTAATATTTCAATCAAGCTTCGAAACATAGTTTATTCTTTAAATAAGTGGCATAGAGAAAGGGGGAAAAAAACCAGTAAAGGGAATATAATAAAAACGAGTCTTGTAATACCACTGCAGCTGACAAGGTGATTTAGATAAAACCTTGAGTTTGTTTTTGATATGTATTGTTATGAATAGTGTTAAAGTTAAGTTACCGAAATAAACAAATGAAAATATATAAATATTTTATGCCTCTCCGTCTCGGTACACACAGTAACTTTTCAAACTTTACTGGTGCGATATATACATTGGAGACATAAGGCATACGCATATCGTTTTTGTGTAATATGTTTTATTTATTTATTTTTACATGTATGATAAAAAACGGTAAAATAATTTGTCTCCTACTATTATTTATTAAAAATACCCACATACAGCATATTAGGTAGTATTATGAATACTTCAACAAAATTAAATTAATAGAAAGTATACAACATTAAATGTTCCTTGAGATCTTCTTCTTCTTCTTCACTCTCTCTCTCTCTATCTCTCTCTCTTAGAAATAATATATTCAACATACATTTATATCTCAATTTTCAGATGTGTTTTGTTGAAGGTAATAGTAAGCTTGACCTACAATAACCGGTCTGCCCATCCGTTCTTTATGTCGTAAGCTGCGCTGCACCCATGTACGCTGGGAGACAATACGAATAATCTATACGTCGCGCCAACTCATCGGGAATATAATTTTTGCTTAATGTATTGACGTCTGCCACTTCGTTTCTCAGGGCGCGGCCTATAAGTCAGGAGGTGGAAGTCAGAGAGGAAAAGAGTAGACAAAATCATGCATATAAATTGATTAATAATGGCATCTGATGCTTATCTCGTTCATCTTCGACGTTTTTCAATCGATATAAATTGACCGCGAGTTATCTGTTAATAAGGACTTTAAACAAAGGATTATGATTGGGAAAGTTGATTTGGTGTATAAAATTAGCAGTAACATATTATGAAAAATAACACCTCTGTTTCTTTTCAATAATTCCAAAGTTTCGAAGAAAGTTGTTTGAATTTTCAGTTTCCTGTAACGGCATCCACTCAAAAGTTAATTCATCACATCCGATGAAATTCTCCAACCAATAGGAAAAGTGTATTAATAGTACCAACTACGCATAATTTCAAATACTTCTACAGGTAGCCAATTCTAGACGCAAGCAACACACGCAGCTGCTAGTGTCTACACACTTGGGTGGGCTGCTACTTTCTGGAGAAATTGTCTTACTTTTCGAATCATAATTCAAGTAATACGCATGACAGTAAAGTTGAAGTCTCATTCGTATATGTTTTGTATGAAATTGATTTTACAAATGAAACAAAAATGAAGAATGACATTGCTGATTAGTAAGCGAGTTTCTCTAAATAAAACTCAATGTCATTAAGTTTTTACAACAACAAAATCAATATCAATATGAATCATATCATTTATTGAAATCTCTAGTATTGTGTTAAAGTACAAGAGAATTTATTAATGAACTGAACATGTGAATTATGTATTTTTAGTAACATTTATTTCCAAGAACAATTAAGTGCATAGGGGAGGGGGAGAAATTTTTATATGCTCGGGATGGCAAAATGGCGAGATACGGCTATGCTTTTATCAACATATAACTGATTCAATTCACTTTTTCTCAGCTTTCTCATCTCATTTTCTTGTGTAGATTGAGTTAGTTTCATGAATAAGTACTAAATATTAAAAGGTCCATGATATGTTTATTTGAATTGTGTTGATATATTTGTGCCCTTCACAAGAGTTCGTAGTCGTTGGTCACAAAAACTAAACCAGAATTTTAAGTAAATAAATTATTTGTTTGTCTTAGCATCAATTGAAAATTGAAAAATGTAATTCTTGAATCCGGATGTATCTCCAGAAAAGTTTTGAACAAGTGAATTTGAAAGAGTTTAGGAAGCAAGTCTGTTTCAAAGAAGACGATTTAGATATTCCTTCATTACGTCCAGACAAAGCACACATCTTCTTGTGGTAGAGGTATAGTTGTCAAGGAGGTGCCAAACTCCTCAAAGAATAATCAATTTTCAAAGAATGAGTCGCTATACTCAAGACACTTCTAAATCGAAAGCCGTTGTCGAAGGTGAGAGCGCCAGCTGTCAAAGACCTGTCGGTCTGAAACGTTGCGCAGTCCTCATTATTTGTCAAAGAAATGACTCACGCGCTGCATCATTATGAGTCAGGTTACAATTATATAAAATACATTCAAACCTATGACTTGCTTAATTGGCAGATGTATTCTTAAGTGTTGAACATTCAACCATATTTCTCCAACTGTATTTTCGAACTTTTGATGTGACAAATGGTATTGTAAGATTTAAAATGTTCAAAATTAGTCATTTTTTAAACTTAAAAAATAGTACTTGTTAAATAAGTAAAGTACAATAAAGACCGATAAGTTAAATTTAATAACTAAATCGGAATTGATACATGAATATTATAATTTTCGGGACCTTTATATTACGGAGTTCCTATCACCTATATAAAATCCAACGAAACAATAAATCAACTAATTTGGTCGAAACAAGAGCATAAAATGAGTGAACTATTCTCAAAACGATTCAATTTATGACAAGATTCAAGGTGGACTCTAGATGTATAGAATTATATATAAATAAATATATATATATAACAGAATGTAAATAAACGACCTTGTTGCAGAAGACTAGTGAATGAAATTTACAGCAATATAATAGTTGACAAATTCACGTGCATTGTAGGAAATTAGAAATTTAGTCACATTAAATATTACGATAGAATAAAAATGGTTAAAACTTCAAAGGAGTTAAAGTCGTTTAGAAACGTGAAAAGTACGCATCTATTCGTCGCGTGGTAGAAAAGCCATCAGATGTGACCACCTAGCTATCATGATTGACATTATCTGACAACAAGAAAGGGGGAAAGAAGTGCCACCTGTTATAAATCAATTTATTTTTTTAATTTTTAGCAGACGTTACACCAACATTGTTAACAGTATGAGATGGGATATATTTGCTATTTATCTATTTGCATTGGGCTCCACTTATGAGTGGACCAAAGAGACTGTGTCGAAGGACCGCCGTCCTCTCCACGCATACACTCCCTTGCGTTCCGTCGTAGCAAAGACCTCGACACGCAACCAAAGGTGAAACAGTGATGGAGGACGTCCTGCATCGAAGGGCGTGGGCCTGCTGAGGCTCGCCGTCGCGGCGCCGCCCGCCTGTCCTTCGCGATCCTCCGACATCACCGTCGCCACCACCTCTGCCATCGCATCGTTCGCCACGAGGCTTGGACGTTCGTTTCTCTTGCAATTGACACACGTCAGAACGTACGATGCCACATGTCATCAAGAGTATTGTCTTTATGAATTTATTTCTAGTTTACTTACACACGTGGTTCTTGATCCTTACGTTATGGGTTGTGATTATTTTAATTCGTCAGATTTATTTCAAATCTCTGGTAAAAATTTTGTTTTTCTGAAAGATGATTCATGTTTAAAAATGTGATTCTTCATATTTTATTTATATTCTCTCTCCGAGTTTTACGAAAGTAAATCAGTGGCGAATAACAAGATAGTCCGTCATAAGTTCGGTCTCTGTTTCTGATTTTAGTTCTTTATTATTTTGTTCACAATATAGCTAGTGTAATAGTCTCCATGCTTCTTAATATTCCTGCATTCTCCTACCAACAAATTAAATGAATAGAGAGGTTATTGAGTATTCTTTGTTTTAGTTTTTAATGCCACGTATATTCAGGGTGGGCACATTTTTATCGATTACAGGATATAAAGTCTTCAGAATAGTTTAAAACTAGACTGTATGATCGTCGAATGTTTTTTTCTGAAAAAAAGGAAATTTTTCTGTATTTATAAATTGTTAAACCTAGGATATTTGTCTAGATAATATGTATTTTTTTACGTTGACGCAAAGAAAAATGTACTTTCTTCGTAGGAAAGTAACTTTCACCTTTTCCCTCCTCTCAGAAGCACAGTTGGAAGAGAAATAAATCTTGAGTGGCGTAGAACTATTATTGAATAAAAAGATAAAATACGAATATGTGAGTATCATTCTACGATTTGCCTTGCGGCAGAGTTATTTCTCATTAGTTGCGTATTCCTTGTACTTTTATTGAATCTTCTTTCATTGACTAATCTTCTACGAAATCATAAAAATCGTTAAGACTTGTTCTCATCCAATCAATGAGGGATATGATTATTTTCTGCTACGTATTATTGGAGTTTCACTTTTACAATCGAAACATAACAATTTGAGTTACACCTTTCATTATAAAACAGTCCCTGAGTATACACAAAGACGTTCGAAACAAATTTCAATTACACTTAAAGCGATGTACCGCGTTAAAGACGTTCAAAGGCAGACGACGGGGCATAGGCCAGCCGCTGGAGATCGTTCCCAGGACCTCGACTGGGACAGCGGCGGTGGAGGCGGCGACGCTGGGGCGGTGGCAGCGCCTGGAAACCTAAGCGTCACTCGTCCAGCACGTCACACGAGCGCCACCCTGCGGCGCCGAGCTGATTTATGTCGCACGCCCATCAGGGAGCACTGCCACCTCTCCACTCCTATGTGTACATACATCAGCCCCTCCCGATGTAAGCATCGTCACCATCATTTCTCAGGAAGAAACTACTACTGACACACTAAGTGTTGCAACCATTGCACGCAAAAAGACTTGTGGCCTCGTCCACTGTAGACATGTCCCAAGGATATTCATAATCATTTCTGTACTTTTCTATTAATCTTATTTGGTTTTCTTGGACTTTTAGATGTTATTGTATAGACTTATGTCGTATTTCGTTGAATATTAGCGAATCCCTGAGCCTAAGTTTGCAGTTATAAATCTATTTTAAGGAGTGTGTATCATTCGCCATACCATTCAGTGAATTACCCTTCCATCGCTGGCATCATCATGTTCATCAGATTTATTAGTTGATAAACATAATAGTAATTGGCGTCTACTAAAATGCCGTAAAAATATTCAAAACCTGTGTGCCGAGTCATTTTTTTATAAATTCATTGACTCCGTGCATGAAATATAATAATAATAATAATCACGCCAATACATACTAGGATCTGCCAATTAACACAGATTTGACAATTTTAGCTAATAGACCATACATTATGTATAAGGACAAACAAAGGAGGAGAGCGTTTTAAATTGATGGGGCGATCCAGCTTAATTAAAACCTCAGGACAACTCATGCAGGAAAAACCAATAAGTATCCAGCATTGGCGGAAGAATTGATGGAGTTGTGTCATGTAGAGACCGTCAGCATTGTTCCGCTTGTGATATCTGCAAATGGAATAGTTCCTAAGGCCCTGAAGAAAGGTTTGGAAATTTTGGACATAGGGATACAAAAGTCCGTTTTGTTGAATACGTGTCACATAGTAAGAAAGTTTTCCTCTCAGTCATAACAGCAGTACTATAAGGTACCTAGCAGATTGCCTGTACATTACAAGAAGCCATTCAATTATAATGTGATAAAGAAAAAACATACATTTCTCGTCACTGAGATAGCTTATAATTACATTATTATTTTTAATTGAAATTTTAAAAGAAGTCTTGTAACGCCCAATATCAACGAAAGATCAAATTTAAAATTCAAGTCCTCATGAAGATACCTCGATAGTCCACAATGGATCTCTACGAGTGAATACATGCTCACTCATATTGCTTCTTCTCTTACATTCTTTCTCCTATCGACGCTCCTCATCCCTTGACCACCTTCTTCATATCGGCCCCGAGGTGGCACGCGTGACCCGACCATCAGATTGGGAGCCTCCTTCGGCGCAGTCGATTTGCTACGTGTTGTTGTCTCTAGTGAGTGATGGGTGAACGCAGTGGTTGTTCGCCACCGGTGGCGCTCGGGTCAGCATCCACACCCGCATGGACAAACGTTCGTCCGTTAGTTTCTTAATAGAAATACTTCTTGAAGCCACTTATTTACATAGACTGCATTCAGGGCGCCAGATAGATTTGTGATTTTTCTCTTTCTTTCCATGTAACTTTATTGACAATACCTGACGAATTCGCAAACCTTGTTGACCAAACGTAGTAAGTAAAATTCAGCAGAACCCTTCTAACTGATCTGGTCGGCACCGAAACCCTGGCCGTTTAGTCGGCTACCCGTTTGATCGGTTAATCCGAGGTACCCGAAATAAATCATTTTTGTTAAAAAAGAACCTTCAATTTCATAAGGTAATCACGAATGAACAGGAGAGTGTGATGTCATTGCCACTCATTTTATTGTACTGTATGTACATATATCCATAAACGGATACGAAAAAAATTATTCATAGAAAAATAGACATATCTACTTATTGACTTAGATAAAAACACACTCGGAAGCAAGGGGGAAAGAACTGGCGCACTCCCCTCCCAGTTCTGCCCGTCACAAATCTTAACACATTGCATAACTAACGTCGCATCGCGTCCGACCGTTTTACTTTCCGAGAACCGGTTTATACGATGCCGGTTAAGAGGAATTCTACTCTACAGTTTCTCTAAAAAAGTTGGTAAAAGCTTATTATTTCCGTAAAATTCTAGGTTTATATAAATTCCATAATATGTCCGACATAAATTTGATTGTTGTTTGGATGAACACGATCATTTAATAGGAGCGGGAAAGAAATGTATTTTTAAGGAGCATTTTCGTTTTAATAATGAAACTAAAATGATAGTAGACTGGTTTCTGCATCCAAGTGATGGGCACTGGAAACACACTTTCTGAAAGTTGGGCTTAAAGTCTTCGTCTAACATATACCAATACAAGGACAGAGATCCAACGAACAAAACACAACAGCATGAATGTATTATGGAAAACAAACAAAATGAAAAAAGAGGGAAGAGTCCTGTGAATATGTCCGTTTGGTTCTTATTAAAAAGACAAGCGATGAAATACTATCTTGTCATAAGTGATGATTTATTTACTTGTTCGCAACTCAATAAACAAGAATAAGAGAAATTTGATTTCTTGAATTAGTTGACTAAAACTCCCCTTCCCCCCCCCTTTTTTTGCGTTATTTTAGCACCTTTTCCTTTTCTTTTTTTCAAACTAAATTTGCATTTAAAAATCCTAACTATGCTCATAAGGCACTTCTTAGCCTATAAGGCAACAGATATTTCGGCATTGTGGTGTGGCCTTCTGAGGACACTTGTTTCGAAGAACTCCGTGTATAATATTGTTAGAGGGAGAAAATGTCGATAGAGTAATCAATATTTACTTTCTTAATAGTTATATTATTACCATTGAGTATATGAGTATGTAATAAAATAAGTATAAATGTTTTTTTCTATCCCACAACAGGTCCTGAAGGTGTCTAAGGGGTTTGCGGAGGGTAAAGCTCTGCAATTTCTTGGCCTCGGCACTAGGAGGAGGAAATGTGGCCAGCATCTTGTTCCTGCCTCTTCGACCCCAGGATAGACCCGGTCATATATGGTCCAACATTCATACAAATCGGAGAGATCGTACGTATCGTCGTTAATACTAGCGTACTCGTATAAATAGTTCGTAAATGTGCCATAAAAGAATATTAAATTTAAAATTACTATTTACAAGACATAGTGGAATCCCAAGATATTTTAGTCGCCAATGTTACGTGATGTTTAATACATAAAGTATCCCTTGCAAACGTTTCACGGGTTCACAGTAAAAGTCTGAGCAGTTGAATCTCACTATTTCTCGGTGGAAGTATATGTACTGCGCAGATCAGTGATTGCGCATCGGTGTTTTTTCACGGTTTCAGATTTAGAGATTAGATTTACTTCCGAATGAATAATGTTAGTCTTTCATCACTATATGTATACTTTTGATAATTATAAGAAGTTGATTTAATCATTCATAACAGAGTTTAAAATGAAAACTGGTTAATTCAATTCACGACAAAAAAGAAAAGGTAATAATATAAACTGGTTATTGAGATTGGGTCGAAAGAAAAAAAGAAAACTATTTCATACTGCCGACGTTTCGAAAATTTATATTTTCTTCTTCAGGGCTACACACAACAAGGTCTACAGTTAGCCGATATTCTGATTTTCCAGCAATAAGTTAAACACCGAACACTGACTCATTAGCCGTGAGTTACTAAGCGGTGGAGCACGCGTCATGCACAGTTGTTTGTAAGCATGAGGGGTGCTCAGTTGGTTTGGCGATGAGTGCGAGACAGTATGTATTCAGATGGGATGTTATGTATATTATGGTATGCGAGATGGAATAGAGAAAGTTTTCTGATTGATGAGTGAGTTGTTGTATTGAGAATTTATACAGGTAGGTTTTGTTTTGTGTGTGTTTTTTTAAATTTATTATTCAGTGTTTAACTCATTGCTGGAAAATTAGAATATCAGCTAAATGTAGACCTTGTTGTGTGTAGCCCTGAAGAAGAAAATATAAATTTTCGAAACGTCGGCAGTATGAAATAGTTTTCTTTTCTTCTTTCGACCCAATCTCAATAACCAGTTTATATTATAAAATTTGGGGTAAACAATATGGAGTATAAAGAAAGGGTAATATTTTAATGTAATTTAAAATGCAGAATTTTTGTTGTATAGTAAAACTACATCTTTAGGGAACGGGAACTGTGTGTTTGAAGGAAGGTCGAACTGGGAATGAAGTGGAATTATTTGATTTGTCGGTTTCTAATACACATTTCAACGTAATTGTATCAATTGCGTAACTAGATTTTTGATATTAAATTGTTTGCAGTCTCTAGAAAGCCGGTTGGGTCAATGGAATCCTAGCTGGTTGTAAATGATGACAATGAGTGTCCAGGAGAAAAGTCAATTTCAAACAAAAGAGGTATTCGCAAAAAGAGAAACCTCAATACATTTATTATTACATCCCATGTGGATAACTTATTACATTTGATATAGTTACTAAACAAGATGCACTTGCTGATGTTCTTCCAAATAGTCTCCAGGTCCGTCTACTTTATAGACTACAGTTTCACACTTGTTCAAATAAAAATCTATTGAATAAGAAGCTTTTGTAATGGCGTGAAGAAATTTAAAATAATACCTAGGTATGTAAACAATACATTTTTCTATTGCTGTTATAATTAAGACATGATTTAAGCAAGTAAGAAACGAGTTTTAAAGAACTAGGAGAACTTAGAAAGTTCTTCAGAAACTAGTCAATATAAATATACTTGTGGAGGAAATGTTGAAACTGAAAATATCAAAATATATTTTCGAACTCTGGAAAGTGTATAGTTACAGGTATTATGTAATAGTACCCAATATCTGGCTTTAAAGAAGTATTTAAATTCTGAGACCACACAAAGACTCTCTGAAAGGAGCTCAGGGTGGTGTATCCGGGCAGTCGAGGTCCAGAGAAAAGCGAAACGAAACGCAACCGGATGTTCGGACACGTGGACGGAAATGCTTTGTGCGATCGAGACCGCTAAGATGAACGTGAAGATTCGGCGAGCATCTCGTCACCAGATGTTGGTCATAGGCAGTTCTTTTCAACGAATATGACTGGAGAAAGAACGAAGATCGCTCCATGTGAAGGATAAATTTAATTTTTTTTTTAATTACAGAAAGGAAACATCCAGAGAGAGTTAGTCTTTTCTAAATCATTACGAGCAAGGATGAATGTGTTAGAGGGAAAGAATTCAAGTGAGGAAGCATTCAAGCCAACTGCATATTGTAAGGAGAAGTTAATAAAAACCGGGAAAAGTTCTTACCAATGAATATTTCACAAGGCAACATAAAACATATGGAAAAGCACAACTTTGCTGAAGATCTGGTTTAATATTTCATATGCCGCAATATTAACAAAAGTTTATGACTACGAAAAAAAAATTTAGTAGGAAAATATCATCACGAATACTCAAAACGCCACTTTTCCAACCTTTTTAAGTAAAAATTTTAGTTGCTCCCTTCGTTTACATAGCTTGAATGTATAATTTTAATAGTATTTATGAAATCCATTTAAAATACAATCACACAATTTTACTGAATTTTAAATCTTTACATTTAAAATTTTAAGATAAATTGGAGTTAGGTATGAGTAAATGTGATGCAACTGGTAAATACTACCACGCAGAAACTTGTCACTTTTTTATTTCTACAAACTGTGAACTATTTCCCCCGAAGTTCAATACTTAACAAGAATGCACCAACCAAATAATATAAGAAATTTCTTTTTATCCTGTCAGAAAAAAGCATCACGTTGTTAATAGTTTGCTTTGTGTTACGGTTTCCGACTAATGTATTCTTTATGTGAGATTGAAGGATCCAAAATGAATGACGCCACGTTACTAATTGTTAAACGTTAAATACAGGGATAGGGTTCACATTGTTCTTAAACTCAGAGCTCTCCATCCCAAAAATGAACGTTAAAATGCGAAAAAATGGTCACGTTAAGAAACCAATAAAATAATATACAATAGTTCACCTACATATGAATGATTTATCCCTGAAACAAAGAATACAGTTTTCAAAGGAGAGAGCATGATGGATTTACAATATTCATAATAAATATGTTACAAGCAATCAACCCAGTTTAGAAATATATCCTTATGCACCCTTATACATGAAATTCAAAAAAATAGATAAATGAAATGATCTATTTGGTCGGAAAGCCGACTCAAAATTGTGTTTTATTTTGCTATCAACTTTTAAATATACTTACCAGTGCTATCTAAAGAAGAAATATTCAATTTATTCGGGTGAATGACTTAGAAATGCTGTTGACAATACGATCGAGACAAATGTTTCCGCATTGTTTCCGTAGGGAGAAAGCGAATCCTGTGATATATCCTCAAGAGTTCGCCCGTAGTCTCAGTTCACTATGTGACCTATGTGGTTTGAAGCACGTGCACCACCGACACGAATCGGGTTGCCGCTACCCAGTAGCAGCATGGCCGGTGAAGGCGGTGCGCCGCGCGGGCTCCGCACAGGCAGGCAAGCAGGCAGGCGGATATTCGTATAATTTATATGAGGTGCACTATTAATTGGTTGGCGGAAGGGAGCGGCCTCTTTTGATGTCAATGGGCGGGGGAGGTCGAAGTCGGTGGGAACGGAGATGGAAGTAGAGAGGCGAATGTAAGAATGCGAGAACGTAATGCAGACGCCGAAAATGGAAAGGTTTCAACAGTTGCAATACACGCATGGTGGAAGACAAATTCACATTTTGGACTTCTATATCGGAGCGGCTATAAAAGGTCGAAAGGTGGAGAAAAGGAGATTTTTTTGTTGTGAGACTGCGGTAAAATAATTGAAAATGAACTATTATTTTAAATCACTAGAGATAAGACGAAGGACAGATAATAAAATTGATTAAATATTCGTATTGTTAATAATTTCACGTGGGAAAGTGATTCAACATTGCACACTATTTTTTTAAAATATTTCGTTGGAATGGAAGAAATAAGTTCTACCTCGCCTCTGTAGATGACAGTTACCAAAAGAAGACTTAATAAATTAAAATATAGTACTGAAATATTTGGAATACGAATACAACCTTTTTCGTCTATCTTAGGTTTAGAATTCTTGAGTAATATGTAACATGGAAGACAACAAGCAACGCGGTGTAAAAGATTAAAAGGTAACCTCAAATGTATCAAAATATTTGGACACGTCGATGATGGGCTGAGCAAAATTGATTTGTCTCTTCATGGGAGATTGACTTAATAATAATCCTTGTAAGTAGCATGTATGTAATTTGCAAAGTTACAACGAGAACAAGTGTTATAGTTCATCCAACGACTATGATGTTAGAACTCCTTACGTAGTAATAACTTCTTCAAGAACAAACGAAAGATAAGGTGTTGTCTACTAGTAAAATATTTATATATTTATCAATACATAAATACATTTATCAATAAATAAATATTTTACTGGTACACAATACCTTATCTTTCATTTATTCTTCAAAATGAACACTAGTATCACCTCACCGATATGTAGTCATAACTGTTGATTACACAAAGAAGGTGAGTGATGAAACGGCGGTGAGGCGGGGTGGACCGAGGGATCCGTCCTAAAAAATTGATGAATCAACAGTGTCGTGTCGCGAAGGAACAGATCCGCTATTTACTTTTAATATAACTCTCAAATACGATTGAAAATATTAATTCCATTTTTTTTTTCATTTTCAAAGGTGAGTTCTCCAAATTCAATGTAATGCGATCTGCAACACCACCCCTGGTATTTATTTACCTGTGTGAGCTTCATAAAATCTCTATATGGTTTTTGGAATTTTGTTCATACAAGAGAGGTTGAATATTCTGTTATTGTCAATCACCGGTAGAGATTGTAGGGGTGTTCGGCAAAATATTACATTGGGGAAAAAGATTTGGATATCCGAACAATAAGGTTGATATATCATATCCAAAGGTTTGGAGAAATCCTTACCTTCCTTTGGATTTGGATCTTGCATCCAAAACCTTTTTCTCTGTGTAGTGTATCAAGAAGTTCATATTTCTCGTTAAACTGCAAAACTAAGACGAATGGTCAATGTGTCCTAATTTCTGTCTCCGGAAACTTTACAATGTTCAATATTAACACGAAAATAGTTACATGGTGATAGCGTGGATTGTGGTGAGCGAGTATAGATGGTTGGGAGAAGGGGGTGGGTGAGATGGCGGAGGAGGTGAGGGGTTGTAGAGCGGAGACCGGCAGCGCGTTCCCATGCGGTTCGAGTGTGCGCGCGCCGGCTGTTGAGATGATGGACGGCGGCCGGCGCTGCACCCCGCTGTGCCTCTCCGGTGGCCACTGCTCGTGGTCGGAGCCGCCCCCGCAGTCATCGACCGCCGCCCGCGCCTAGACAGCGGTCTGTCACTGCTGCCCTGGGCACTCACTGTAGGGAGCTAGCGTACAGTCGCCACCAGGGTGTGAGTGCTGCACCACTAGGTCAGGCGAGTCAGAAAAGTCGGCACACTCAGAGACGCGTAGGAGAAAATCTTATGCATACTAGGTGCAATTCATTGTTTGATGAACTCAAACAATATGATAAATAGTTACACTTAGTTTTCTAGTTTTACCAAAACATTATGGGAATTTAGCAAATGAATCCAAGTAAATTTTATTACATGGCAACTCCTAGCAGTACTAGGTAAATTCAAGAAGAAATATCTACATGTAAAAAGTAATACAATCTTGAAGTTCAGAGCAAGTTTTACGAAAATTTACCGGACATTTCTCGCAAACATAAAAAGAATTACATTAATTTTTAATCCTAGTCTGTACGAGAAATTATCTCACGCTTTCTGAATTTCATTGCGATTTTTATTGTTTGGATAAGTTTCCAATTCTACATACTTTTAGGAGAAAATTTTATTTTGAACATAAAATTATAGCCATTCTAGCCTAAAATACTATTTCTTGGGATAGTTTACCCTTTCTATGTACTCGCAGTGGCATTAAGGATAGTACACCGACTCAGAAGTCTTTGTATATGCACTCCAAGCCATGGTGTACTCGGAAGTTTTGGCCAAGACAGTGTATTATAAACAAATGTTTAATATTAACATTGGCGAGTTCGTTTTATTTGTTACTTAGTATTTTTAGAATCGTTTTGTACCAACACTGCTATAAAGAATGAAATTGCACTTTTATTTTCTCAGTGCAAATCGGACCGCTTCCTGTCACTGATATCGTTCCGGCAATGATAACCTTCGTTGAATATAGTCCATCAATAATAATTATCAAATATCTCTAAAATGAATATGTTAGTAGCTTGCGTTCCAAGTCCCTAAATTAAAATCTCGGTCAAGCAATGCTAATATTAGCGGCATACTCCATCCAAATATATTACTTGCAATATTAAAAAGTGTAAATATGCAACATATCTTATAATATCATGTACGACATAAACAATCGTATTGTCCTTTAATCCGAAAGTATACTACCAAATACGTCTTTTTAGTAAGTTGATCTAATCATTTATGGGTTTCCGCATCAAATATCACAAATATGGAAGGAAATGAACATATAAATACATTGTAAACTTTGCATTGCACATTGCTAAATGGTATACTAAAGAACGGGTGTAAATATAATTTCGCAGGTTCCCAGATTGTCATGATAACATTCTGGCTACCTGAGCTACCGCTCGAAACTGCCTCGTCATCTACCTTTGGAAGTGATCGACATTCTAATATCATCGAAGATACTGTTACTTAGCAAAGTGTCTTTGCATTAAAATACAGAACACTCGTAGAAGTTCCAGAGAATGGAAGGGGTACATTGTAGCACTTAAATATCACCAAAACTAAAGTCCATTATATAATCTAATTAAATAAATAATTAATAACACGACCTTTTATGGACGAATAATATTTATATTTTCCGTGAAGAGATCACAACATTTCAACTTGGATTAAGGTCGTTACTTCATCACGTGGCGACGACTTTAATCCCAGTCAATGCGTTGTGAACTCTTTACGGACAATATAAATATTATTCATCCATACAAGGTTGTAAGTTATTAATTATTTATTTAATTAAAGTCATTTATCTTTTTGCTTCCCAAAGTCACCATTTTTTGTCTATTACATAGAATTTTTGGACAACAATTTAGTGTTGAGACAAAGGAGCATGTTTACCGGCATAAAATAGTTTCTTTTCTGAGGCCTACACAAAAGGTGTTTGTTTTTTTGTTTCAACTAAGAAGTTCGTATTTTCACTTGTATCGAAATGCTTATTTACATAAAATTAGTTTTTTTTTATATATTGAGATGTAATGTGATGTTTACCATATTTTTTGATATTAAATTTTCTTAGTGATACTAAACTTCAAATTTCAACATCGTAATGACCTTTCTAATATATCCTGATAGTATTCTACATCCCTTCGACATTCGGTTCTACATCCGGAAGCCTCTATCAAAGAATCCTCTCAAGATCTTCCTCCCCGTGGTGATCCCCCTTGAAACAGAGGCTTGCCCCTGCGAACATCCCGCCGCCCAAGCGATCGCCCACCGCTCAGCCCACGCCCTGCTACGCCCTTCTCTCCCTCTGTCCTGGCGCGTGTTCCATTTCGACGCATGCGGACACCTGCCCCGAATCGTATTAGTCGTCTCCTCGTATCTCTTCATCTCCCTTTTTCTTCTTCCCACCCAATATCTACCACTGCGGCACACCCGGCCAATGCTCCCAGTGCCGTATGGTGCTAGAACCCTTTTGTCTTTGTAAGACTTTCTCTGAACATTAATAACTATGATCTTCCATTTGTCTTTATCAAATCTGTTCCCGGGAGGGTTCGTTAGATTGAAATTTTAACAAAAATTTTCTGCTGGAAGGTGATGCTTGGAGATTGTGCACGGAGATAACGAGTGGGAATTGGAAGATCAAAAAGTCAGGAGAAGCTATTAAGTAATTCCTTTGCCAAAAGAATCGCTTTCCTTTTAAGTTTTAAAATTTTAAAGGGATGAAAAGGGTTCTTTGTTCCCTGTTTTCACAGATATTAGATATAAAACACAGAAAATCTTGACATTAATCATTTGTGGCCAAATAAAAGAGTCAAGAATCTACAGCTCAAAGATTTCAAGCTTCAACCTGTTTCTGAATCGATTTGCAGAGACTAATATGAAGTTATGCTATTCTAATAACTCATTTAGAGAACCAATATTATCTATAGTAGCTATTGTATTGTTGAAATGAGAATTGAGATAAAGAGGTAATATGAGATTGTTTATTTGATGGACCAAGTCCAAAATAGCAGAGTCAATTTGAGTCAAACTATTTTTTGTGTTCATTTTTTCTTTAAGAGACCCTAGTTAAAAAGAAACCCATAAATAACATAAATTTTATTAGGAAACTTGTTACGTTAATAATAGAGTTATAAACGTACAGTATCGTTTTCGCTGATGAATTATCTGAAGTATTTTAAAATTAAAATAAATTACTTATTTCCAAACATTATTTCAAAATATAAAACATTACTTCCATACAAAGTGCATTACACAAGATGCGGTTCCGATTAAGTATTTACGGTCATTCAGTATCTATAACAGGAGAGTCCGAACCTATCGCCTGGTCGGACTAATAGGTTAATATGTGGTATACCTTCTCCAGACAAATATGATTTCGATACAATAGATTTTCCTCCATTATCTTCCCCATCTTTCTATAATAGTGTCAAACATTCAAGATAACTAACAAATGTTAGTTATCTGAGTCTACACATGAACGTATTGTCGGGAGAAGTCCATGCCTCGTACCGTCGCGTCGGGTAATTAGAGTCCGCCGCAGTGGAGATGCCAAGCGCCTCCGTCATCGGTATCATAGGATCATCCATTATTCTGCCAGCGCCTGCCACTAACCACAGAAGCGTCACGGCGACAGTTCCATTGTCGTTGTATACACCTCCGTGAAGCTTCTGCACGCAGCAACACACCCTCCTCGAGTTTGCGATTTCTGCATAAGTATCTTACGAATTAATATGACGGGTAGGTTTCTTCGAAACTAAATCTTATTAAATCTTCACGTTAAAAGCTGGTCATACAATAAATTTAGGATTTGACAATTCATTATCTCTGAGAAAAAGATATTTGAGTTGTTCTTAACACGTCATATAACTACAATATCTTCTCATGGTTCATTGCAATGTAGTATTATATTTTGAAAACTCCTTTTTTTTGTTTCATCACTAACGTTCACTACGTACTTGACAATTAAGGGAAGAAATTATAATAAGACCACAATTGAAGTCGTTAAAATGCACTGACGTATTTTTATCTAGACTATCCTATAATGAGGTGAAAATATGATACCATTTTTTGTGTATTTCAATTTCTATCAAAATTTTTGTTCTCGTAGTAGTAGCTTGAGTTGCTTGGAGTCATGTCTGCTATTAGAGTTTACAGAAAATCACTTTAGCCGACACACTCTGTAATATCATTTCTTCACTGACTTATTCATGACGATTTAATGAGATCAGTACTTTCACATTAAAATCATCTTCCCCGTTGCCACCACAGTAATAAACTCTGTAAAATACTTTTACGAAACTCATTGACATCAACTCCATCACCACTATATAATACGCCATCACCATTATACCACCATCCACATCGCCTTCAATACACCGATGTTGTAGCGCGCGCACTAGAGCGACAGGACCCACCGGAGTTATCGCGTTTCAGCATCACGAATTAACCGCCCTGACTCAGGTATTATGACAAACACCTCTGTCCGACGACTTGACACGATGGCGAGTACGCGCCGGAAGCGCCTTGCCACGCCGCCGCGGCAACGTTGAAGGCAATGGGAGCGGTAACGGTGGCGATGGAGGCGGCACGACGGGCGATGACGACGTACGTGTTTTCGATCGAGTGCTCTGTCAATGTTGTCTTAATAAATAATTAGATGATATTTCCGTATTACGAAACAATTAGAAAGTTATCCGTATGAACTCACGTGAAGAAAATAATGCTATTTTCATTAACAAAATAAAAGATCTGATAAAATATTTAATCATTGTTTCTGATATTGAAATAGCATACCAACGGTCAAGTAGGGATGAGTATAATAAAACATTAAATTTTTCGATCCATGCGAATCTTGATGTTGCTGAAGTCGTGTAGACGAAATGCCTTTATGCTCATTTCCAAAATTACGTATACGTAAAAACTCATCCCCATGAGGAATACAATACGTCCCATAAAGCAAAAACAATTGAAGCATGGGATGTGTAAATGACGCTTTTTATTGTAACAATGTGTATTATTGATGTTTTCGTTCATCCAAAGATTAATTTTTTAGCTTAAAGGGAAAAAAGAAAAACATTTCAGCTTTCCTTACGTGAAAACAGGAAGAAATAATTACTATACAAATGCCATACTATTCTTTTTGTTTGGTAATATCTAACAACTTTATAATCACCAACTGTATATGGACATTTTACTTTGACTATAAGTTTCCTTCTTGGAAATGTATAATGGTACTTGGATAAGATTTGTAGACGAAAATGCAGGAATTGTGGATGACGCTGGGTAGACCATCCAACTAATATTCGCATAAACCTTATTGTCGTCACAAGACAGAAAGAACTAGAATAGGAAACATACAAATTACTCGTAATTACCTCGGCACAAGAAAATAGAGAAATGTCAATCAGTGAGTCGAATTTCTTGACAGAAAACCTAGATAAGTTTAGTCATCCACTGACCAAACTTACCAATCGTCTACAACAAAAATAGTTATACATGAAAGATTTGCGAAAGATATATCATTTGAATATTGACTATTCTTTTTATTATTCAGTAATTCTGTATTGTATTGTTTTGAAAGAAACATGAAAAGAGGAAGACATATTATCGAAACGAAGCATTTTTCAGTCTCCAATAGTTTCCAAAGGCAACAATAGAATAGAGATGTAATAGCATTTTAACCGAATATTGAAATCACTCAGAACACCGCGGAAAGCAAATAGTCTCTAGTATAAGCATAAGAAAGAATTTGTCATTCTCAAAATAAAACAGACTCCATAACAGTTTACGAAAGCGTTGTCATTACCCTCTGTGGTCTTCCACTCATAACTGCTACCTTATAACGCACAACAAGTAAGGCTATCGGCAATACTATCGAAACATTTGTAGAGAAATTATTTTTTCTTTCGATTATGACATTTATTTAATGATGATAATACTATGCTATTTTCTCTCTATAATATTATAAATAAATTGTGATTTTTCATAGTTTATATTATACTTTTGTTCACCATACAAATATTAGTACTGTCTTCATCATTCACCTGATTGAAGTCGCATAGTCACATCGATGTACGTACTACAAGCGTGATTCATTTATTAGATACTCGATATCTAAAATTAAAGCTGTTCCATTCACAATCTCTTTTCAAGGTTACGAGTAAATTAAAATGTGTAATTTATTCATTGTTCATTCATTTTTAGATAGCTTGACGAGATGTAAGAAAACAATTAAATTCTCAATTAATAATTTGATTCTACTCAGCAAATTGAATAATTCGCTGGAGGTTGTCTTATGAATATGTCACTAGAAGCAAATGCTGAAAAATGATTATGTCAAATGACAATATTTCCTGAATGGTCGACTCTGGGTCAAGGAAAATTGTATTGTCTATATGTCTCAGAGTAATGAGATTTCACTGACAAACATATTTCTGCATTGAAATTTTCTTTGAGAACTGTTCTCAAGGATGAGAAGTATATAATGAATCATAGTGCAGTATTAGTTTTTCTTTCTGTAGCTTGGTTCAGTCACAATAGTTTACAAAATCTCTGTAAAATACGAACAATTTTTTAAAATGTTTTTACTATATGCATTATTCTTATCCTTTGCTCCGTCTGATGAAGGAGACATAAACGTGGTGTTCAAAGTATTTGAATATTATGCAGGTGTTTTATGGGTCGTTATTGTGAATCATCTTCCATTAGCTACATATGTGATGTCATCCAAACATACCATTTTCTGATGAAAGGATGTGTTCATTGGGATAACAATACTGCCGTTTCTTGTGATGACGTCTTTCTGTAATGGCACCTTCATCTCGCCCACCTCTCTTCGTTACTATCACCACTTTCAATTGTCACTGCTGTAGCCACCGTCATTCGCTTTGTTGCAATGAGCTCTTCCCCGCCATCACGATTTCCCGTGCATCGACCTGGAGCGAACCCCACATGTTTCCGGGTAGCCAAAACAAATTTCGAAGCGTCAGATCATTTCTTACTGCGTCATGTTCTGTCCTTGAGTGAATTTTTATAATTACCTTCTTCTTGTGAGGCGCCTTGAGAGATACACACCTTCGCTCAGACTGGCTTGTGCTGAATGGACATCAATTTGTTTCCTTTGCACTCCAACGTACGTGGGTTACAAGGACACTCATCCTTGAATGAGCTTGTTGGAAATAGCTTTGGCGCTGGCTTGTACGGTCGAGACGTAAGAAATGATGTATTCCATCAGAGCATTTTATGATGGTTCCAACGTAGGGCTTTTATTGGCTAATATTAAAAATAAGTCATAAATGTAGAGAGATTGCTTTGTCGACTTTTTGTGTGGTCGTATATGGGAAGTAATTATTATCGTATATTTTTATTCTATCTTATGAAATGTGCGGAATGGAAGGATCAAAAGAAGTAGAGAAAATGACACTGCGACAAAAA
This sequence comes from Laupala kohalensis, assembly GCA_002313205.1. Taxonomy (NCBI): domain Eukaryota; kingdom Metazoa; phylum Arthropoda; class Insecta; order Orthoptera; family Trigonidiidae; genus Laupala; species Laupala kohalensis. The sequence goes on along the minus strand of NNCF01132599.1, from coordinate 162,869 downwards.
AAAAGAGACAGAAAAACACAGGTAATGACTTGTCTGTCGAGGAACAGTGTATCAGTTACAAAGAAAATGAAAAAAGAACCATTTATTCTCAAAGGAAAAATTTTTTTTCGCAGATTGTTTGGTGGTATGTGTGCAACCTCGTTCATAGTGGAATGAAACGTTTCATGTGGGCTGACATTGGTCATCCACTCTCTCCAATTACAAAAGACTTACGCGTTCTCGTAGCACACGGTAGCAATCGCGTTAGTTTTTAATTAGACTGATTATTCACGGAGTATTATTTTCCTGATTCGTTGTTCTTATGACTTCTAATCGCAAACCAGTTGATTCATTCACATGCGTCTCAACAAATCATATTCACACGTGTTCAGTAGCAACAGAGGATTTCACACGGTTTCAATGTCAACGCTAGTATAGTGCCAATTTACAAAGCGAGTCATGCCTTTCTTAACTACTTAACAGAGAGCACATATCGTAAGATGCACGTGAATTTACATGCAAATGCTGACTTGGTGCTGAGAGTAGGCGGTAAACTTACTACGAAGGCACTATAAGACGTGTTAGCTATGGCTGGAGATACAAAGAATTATCTCTTCAGGTGGACAATAATTAGCGATTCAAGTAGTGTTGTCCATTATGGTTTTGATCACACCAATGACCATTTACATTATTCGGATAATTAAGAACCAATTAACACCTTGTATGGCTCTAACAATAAAAGGTAACAGATTCACATTTTAGAAAACGAAAATACACATTATGCTTGTTGGAGAATAAATCATTTGATTGACGTTCTGAGCTAAAACACAATATGGGTTAATGAAGATTTTTCGTTAATTATTTTCGCTAATTATTGTAACTATCATTTTGAAAACGTTAAAAGTTTTAATTTGCTAGTTATCAAAAATGTCTAAAATTTTCACATTATATTCTATTGTTCCAGTCTGAGACACGTAAATATCTCCAGGTAGTTTACCAAAAGCTTATAATGGAAGCAATATCCATAGTTGATTCTCCTGTTTTCAAACATTACTCATTGTAGTTCGTGTAAAAGGTAGCCACTCAAAGATAACAAAATAAATTCTGTCTTGCTTTCTTCACGCAGTAGAAGACAAATTTGTATTTGTTATTTGATGTTACTTGAAGCTGCTAGCGTGAATCAGCATTATGTTCGAATGAGATATGATAATGAATACAGGCAATTACTGCGAACATGTTGAGGGAAATTTAGAAAATCATTGACATTTGAGAAAAATATGTAAATAATGGAGTTTGCAATTTTTGAATAGAAAGAAAATTTCGAATAATATGGCTACTTACGTGAAAACAATGAAGTCAGGATTACGCAACGATATGTAAATACGCAGATATTTGTAGAGTTCTTTTCGAGAACTCCGCGGATAAGATAAGCGTCTTGTGTTCTTGAGACCAAGGATATAAATACTTCATTCAAACTCTGAATACTATCATAAATTAAATAAAACATTATCATAGGATACATTATAAGAGATTTGTATTTGATACAAAGTTAGCGCTTAAGTGAGTTACAAGAAAAGTCCAAAAAATATAAGATGGACAAAAAATATGTCATGAATTATATCTCTGAAAACGTTTAATATATAAAAAATATAACTTATCACAACAGAAAATAAAAAGAGTGTATGTTCATATCACAGATAAAATTGTTTTAAGAGTTCTTACGTAATATAAGAAATGATTCATCCTGAGTTTCTATTCTTAAACAGCAAAAAAATAAAAACAGTAAAATTTGAAGTTAATATTATTAGGATTGAGAATTTCTGGGCACTAACAACAATGAAGGAGAAACAATCTAAATAAGAAAAAATATTATTCTCAAAATGAAAATATCGCCATGAATATCAACATGTATTACTTCGGAAAATAAACCCCAAAATAAAAGTAAATTCCATATCGCAAAACATTTATATGTCCAAATCAATCGACCAGTTAATGGCCAAATGAGAAACCTACCATATGAGAAGCATGTTCCTAGTACAGACGCAATTTGAAAGATGGCACAAGGAAATCCCATTGCTCGCCCTGACTATTCCGTTATCATACGATTGTCCCCATTTGGACACCTGATTTAATGCTCCACTCTATTAACTGTAACGAAGGCAACCACATATCACAGCATTGAGTCCGTAGCAGTGGCTGTAGTGTAGGCGGTAATGGTTAGTGAGAGGATACACGGACAATGGTCTAGTCACTGAACAACCTACAACTACGGCATTCAAGTGTAATAGTGGGAGTGATAAAAAATTGAAAGAATTTTATAGTTCCAGAAGGTAAAGGATAGTGAATTTCTAGTGACGTTCGTCACATAGAGTTAAACTAGAGAGAGCAAATACCTGGTAAAGGACGCGAGTACAAGAAGATTGTAAAGAAAAAATTGGCGTGCTCGCCAATTCCAATTCAGTTTATTATTACAAATGCCACTATAAACTGTTTAATGATTTTTCAAAGTTCAGTAAATATGTTGTTTAATTCATTAGTTGATTTTTTTCAAAAGAATGTGTTCATTTGAGAAAGTTACACTTTATATTTTATTTTTCAAAGAAAGTGGTCTAAAACTTCGTTCTCTTCACTTTATCGAAAGAAAAAACTATACGTGACAGGAACTAGAGCACGGAAGTATGTACTTCCATGATGATATAATGATCTGAAGTTTAAAATGATTTATTATAAGAAAAGACTGTAACATTTTCTACTGAAATCTATAAATTCCAAAACTATAAAGTTACCTGTGAACTGATTTCTGAAGATAAGAATAATTGGTACAATTCTGAAAATATTTCCATTAAAATATACACAGAACTATCATAAAAGCAGTTGTCTTCAGCTTTGGAAGAAAACATCTTTTTTCAGAAGTATTGCTCCATGAGAAAACATTGATGAAATCGCATGCTACATTTTGTCTTGAAAGTGCTACCGAACACGATTCTCGTTCTACTTTTTTTTCATTTTGATCTATGAATTACATAAGTAGTATACATCATATACTGTACATAAGTAGTATATGTGTCATGTACTGAGGACTCAGGACGTTATCGAACAGCTTTTAGGGTAAGTTCATCGAAACAATTTCTTAATTATCTGAAAATATCTTGAAAATATATTTTCATTTATCACAAATGTTCATTCTTATCACAAGTCAAAAATTAAATATGATATTTTCTTCCAAAATGTAAACATTACTTTCACAAGAAAAATACACTTTCACAAGTAAGAATGGACGCCACAAATCACAGAACGAAAAAACTAAAATTATTTGGTTTCAATCTCATATATTTGAAATAAATTTTTGTGTTAAATTACGAATTTGTTGATATTCTATTAGTATTATAACACGTAGCTAACTTTTTATCTTATCTAGGAGTTTACTGAAATTTTTCAATCCGCCTCTGACTTCGAGGACCCTTGTTCAGAATTGATGGGATGGTCCCTAGCTTGCTTCCGGAGAATAGATTATTTTAGTGTCCTCCACGTGATCATACGCAGTTTGTACTGATTTTTTGACAATAAATTTATTATTATTATTATTATTATTATTGGCAAAGAGAGGTATAATTGTTTTGCTTTTTATTTCTTCCTCTAACTAAAAAAAACTAATCAAAGACATCGTGAATAGGTATCGATATTCGATATTCTGACGGATCTATAATTGTTTTATTTCTTTCGGATGCCCTCAAGACATGTTATAACAATTTATTGGCAGCAAGAAACTTAAAAAGAAAAATCAAGAAGTAAAGCGGGTTGCATAGTTAGACGCAGTCGATGAGTTAAATTAGATCTTTTGAAGGTATCTGCTTTGACCTACCTCCAGGAAAAGGATAAAAATTTTGGATTGTAGCAACCGCAACTAATGATGTCAAAATCTCTGTAATAACGTAAAAGTTAACACATCTCAAAGACAATTAAACCAAACCCATTCATATACTCAAAGTTTGGAAGCCACATGAATCTCCAAAAGTGTTCGCTATCCACTGAGTAAAGATAGAGCGTTAGTGCGTAGAGAATGAGAGATTAATATTTTGGAATATTCATTTTGTGAAAGTAATACACTTTGTCCGGACTTTCCCCACATAGGATATGTATGAAGTCCTATCTCCAAAATTTTCTAAAAGTCTTTTTGAGTGGTCAATGAAATGTAGACATAGTGTTAATATTTTTCTATATATTATAGTAAACTTCAATTATCATGGTACTATTTTCCAACCACGCCATTGTGGGGTCTATTGAAGTTACCATGTTAACCAGAGATATGCAAGAACATGTCCAATCCTGCGGGATTCAGACCAATTCGAATTCTAAATTTCATGTAGTTCTGAAAAATGTGAATATGCGAGCTACAAACTTATTTCACTTTCAAACTTAGCGCTGAAGATCACAAAATCCCATTTCCCTTTGACTGAAATCCTCAAAAATAATAATCTGGAGACGCGAGTGTGAGCAATGGTAAGTATCCTCAAAAAAGTTTCCATGAACATGATTATGTTAATTTGTACTTCAATGAAACATGAGACGCAGATAACTCAATTATACATTTGAAATGTGTTTAAAAGAGGAAATATATCAGATTTATTTAAAACTACTCGGATGTAATGAGTGTTACTTAATATTTAGTAACATGAGCTAATAAGTCGAAATACAGAAGGATCAAATCGAAATGAGTATAAAAAAACTGGATGGTGTGGTGCCATAATATGAAGATGTACGTGGAAAGAGAGTCGAAATGTATCTGCAACGACTGAGAGTCTATGTCGTGATACAAGAGAGATTTATCAGCGCCAGCAAACCGACGTCAAGCTTCCAACAAGTACTAGCCGCCCATGCAGTGCAAGGCATTTTGATGGAAGACAGTTGCATGAGATTCCGTGTGCGGTCCACGACATTTGACGCTCGGTAATGGTTTGTGGGTTTTATTGGAGCAAAGAAATGATCTAGTGATCGAGGAAGTGAAGCACTAACACGGATGGTTGAGGAGATAAAAACATTTATCGGAGTATACATCAGGAAACAGATCACGGAGAGAGAGAGATATATATATGAGAAATACGGGGTTAAAGGAGAAATTGCTGGAACGAGGATATGAGATACTTAAAGTTGCTGTTTCATGATGTCTCAGAGCTAGCTGTGACATTTAAAAACATTAAAGGAGATATCATTAATACACGATCTCGCGTTCTTGGAGTTCTACGTGAGACACAAGAGACATGCGATACAGGAAAGTACAAAGGAAAGACAAGGAAAATCACGGAAACAAACAAATTAAGAAGGGGATTGTTTTAAGATTAAAAGGGAAGGAATGACTTAGTGAAATGGGAAAGAACACAGGGCTGAGAACTCGTGAAGGGATGCAATATATAGGGATTTCTAATTATTCTTTAAAATGATATTGAATAATTTATTGAAGAAAAAGAAGTCATACGGTGTTCACAATTCACAATACGAAAACAACTTAATGCTCATAATTCAATTAAATATTTTGTTGTTTTTGTGCTCCGTGGAATTCGCGACTTTTATTCATTACAAGAACAGTGCCTTGGAGAAATAAACACTATAACATACGAAGGAATAAGAATATCTGGATATTTTTAAATATTCTTGCTTACTTTAAGAAAACGAATGGTATTGTAGAAAGATTTGGACTCAAGCAGCATTAGATACGATTCTGAAAACTGAAAGGATAAGACAAATGAATCAATCGAAAGAAAAATATCCAAATTTATTTAAAAGAGCATGCAACAAAAAGAATTTCTGCAGAAGACAGAAATCATTACAAATTAAAAATTAACACTATTAGGATGTACTGCTCCTGAACCCGTACAATAAACTTAACAATAAAAAACGGTTAACAAGAATATGTTTGTCCACAAAAGTATTGAACAGTAAGCATTTTAGTATTTAGTATTTACGTACGTATTGCATCCAAAAGTGTCCGAAATAAGCGCATATTAATACAAAATTTAACAACATGATAATACATCACTTAAACATACACACTTTATTCCAATTCAATTTATAGAGAAATTTTTGATATATTTCCGACAATAATATATTTATTTACGGCAATTGGGCAGATCTTACCAGGTGGTAGTATATATGAAAATATAATACAACATATCACAGAGAACTGAAATAAAAAATTCGTAAATAAATTATTAAACTATACGATTCAATTAATATTAAAGTATTAAATATATAAGAAAAATATTTTATCCTGAAACATCTAAACAATTGATTAAAAAAACTTACTGCACATTTTATTTAATTGATGACCCAAACACTCGATTGACCCCTTTCGTGCACTTCACTTCACATTTCCCTTCCCACCTTTTCTAAATCATATATTTCCCTCGTATCATTTCACTTCACTACCCTATTGATGGGAAAGTATTGATAAATAAACGTTCAAAAATATTGTCCAATAAGTAGTCACACGTACAATTAGTGGTGCAAAACCATTGCATACAACCATCGTATACTTTCTTATATGCGTTTTTCCATCTGCAGCATAGAGTGACAAAATATATCGTAAAAGTGTTACGTAAATGTAATTTCGTATACGACAAATGGATGTATTTTCGTACCTCTAGTGCGTTTAATACCCTCATACGATTTTTATCATCATAATATCTTTTATTTCAGTTTACGAAAAGTGTATTATATGTCTGCTTGGTCCAATTACACAGCTAAATATTATTCAAGCTTCTTGAAATAGTAAACTAATATGTAAGTGTAACAGACAGAAATTATTTTACTGCGTCTATACCAAACTTTCAAGCGAAATACCGCTAATGCGGATGTATTGCATACTAATTGCACTTTACGCACAGAAAATTTACGCAAAATCGTTGGAGCCGTTTTTGAGATACATTCAAAAACGTTCTTTGACCTTCATGTGAAGTACTCTTTGTTTTCAAGTAATAAAAAAATTAGAGCACATGCATCGACAACAAGTAAATTCTATTGTAAATACGAAGTATGAATTAAATATATCCATCAGAATCGCTGCGCACAGACGGACAGACGGACGGACGTTATGCCAAAAACAACTTTTTCTGAATCAGGGATAACCAAAACGGATATTTCCGTCGAAATCCCGCTTTCGAATTTTTCGAGATTACAAAACTTTATATTTAAAACGTATATGAGAAAGTAAAAGCAATAAGTTATAACATACCTGCCCCCCACCAAAAAAACTTCTAGAAGAACAAATCAACATCCCTCACGCATACAGAATTTATTTCATAATATTTATATTTAATCAAAGCTATTGTCAATTTTCCCTATGATTCAAATATTCCTCTGAATACGATTTCCCATACTGCGGTTCCGAGTGAGGTTTATCAACTATCTTGTATTCAACGAATTCATAATATTTTTATGACAAATTAATTTTTATCAAACACCATTTTCATTTCATTCTTGGAAAGAAAACTGAAACCATTTTATATAAATATCCGAACTTTTTAAGAGGGTATCACACGATGTAGAAGTCTCGCGTGAAACATCATGATCACAGTAATCTATCACTAAGAGAACAGGTTTGGATTTAAGTTCAAAATTCACAGGAAAGAAAGAATTTCTCTAAACATTTGGATGCTGCATCCAAACCTTTGGACGTGACAAAATACATATTGAAAAATAGTAATATTTTTAATTACATAAAAATAAAACAAATTTAATTAGTTTGTCAAGTTGTGACGATTTCATAAGTCGTAGCACCTTTTGGCATCCACTGGGAGTTTCGATTACATTAGAAATGTCATTTGATATATTTAAGCAATGTCTTTGATTTCTAAGTTCAGGGCACTGCAAGATGTGGTGTGGGGTCGACACTGTTTCTCCACAAATGGGACAAGGTCTGTCTTCTTCATCAAAAGGATGTGACTGAGGTTGAAGTGACCAATCCACAACCCAGTCAAAATAGTTTGGTCTCTTCTTCCACAGGTGAATTTAGGGAAGGAACCTTCTGTAGTTGATTTTCATACAAAATGTAATTTCGTATATGTTGATTTTCATTCTAAATACCATCCTTACAGTACCCGAACAATAAGGTTAGGATGTCCTGTCCGAAGATTTGGAGAAATCCTTTCTTTTCTCTGAATTCGTATCTCTCGTCCAATACCAGGGTACTCACATAGTACGAACATGTGAGTACCTAATAACATCATTAAACAATCCGAATGGTGCTACGATGTAGCGGGAAGATGCTGTTCATTCATTTCTTTATTTCTTTGACCAATACTTTGTGGCTGCCATGCATGTATACATATTTATTACAATGCACATATTTTTTTACTTGATACACTCAAAGTCATTTTTGTTTTCTTTTTCACACACTTCAACCTTTATGACTACTCATAAAGCACCTGTCTCTGCTCAATGTTATAGTCATAATCTCTATTCACTATCACTAGTCATTTTCTTTCCTTCTCCATTTAGCCTTCCGTCTTGTCTTATAATTCATATTTAGCTGTCTCACTTCCATATCATCCTTTCGGTTACCATCTTGTACTTCGTTTCTACCATTCTCTTGTCCTCAGATATCCTCTATTCTCCGCTCTTTAATATATCCCTGAACTGAGCTAGTCACATAATCACTAAAATACTCATACCCCTCATTCGTCGCTACGAACTCTTTTTTTTTTTTTTCTTCTGTTACCGCATACTTTCGTCTCTCCTTCGTTTTCTTTATGTATCGCGCTGAACAGAACCGAAAAGTGCTGGTATGTACTTGTTCTCGTCATAGCTCAGGTGCGGTATTCGAAGATCGGTGTCTCGGTGCGGAGCGGCTTGGCGGAGTGGTGGGGAGGGAACACTTCCTTAACACCTCAGCGCTGCCAGGGGCGCGTAATGCAGCGTTCGCATGGCTCGGCACGGCTCAGCATGGGCAAGCCGCAGCGCGGAGCGGGTCGTGCCTATTTGCATAACACAGTAGACCCCGACGGCAGCCAAGTCCTTCCGAATCGCTGCGTCCTTTTAAATGCTCAACGTACTAGGTTAAAGGCGCTCTTCAGAAGCACAGAGAGGAAGAAAAAAGAGAGAGAGAGAGGAAAAAAAAAACATTTATAGCAGTGTCAATGGAACGACGGGGATGGATGGGTACAGGGTTCTCGGAGGCCTCTTCCGGAATGCTAACCCTTTCGAAGGTTCACGGGATTACCGCGGCGTTAGGAAGGTCTCAAGCCTAAGACTTAGTGGTCGAGTCGCCAAGCGTTTTTGACTCTTTCACGCCGACACGCCGATTTTCGTGAGGAGGCCAAGTATTGCTCTCGTGTTCATCATTTGTGTGAAGGGGGTTTCTCTAGTTGACAAATTGTGGACAGATTTTCTGCGTTAGGGTTGTGTTGCGGTTTGGCGATGAGAGGAATGACAAATGAGTGAAGGATGAGTGTGAGAGAGCTTGAGTGCTGTCTTGGAATACCAACTGAAAGAATCACGTCGAAGTAAAAATGAGAGATTCAAAACTAAACAAAATTAATGAGCGACGTCAAAGCATCCACGTACGTTGCCTCGTAAAATACCAATTTCACATCAAACTGAATATTTCATTCAAATCATTCCAAAGTTGTAAGTGTAGGATGTGATACGATATAAACCTAATCAGCAATTGAGCATTTACAACGATCTTCAGTTGCCTCATGAGTCAAGTAATGACTCCATTAAGCTGATCATATAAGTTCAATCTTTCATAAGCACCTGAAAGCACAAAAAATTAACATTACTGTGATTAAAGAGAACGAATAAGCTGTGAATAGCGTCAAGAAGAAACGGAATATCGAACTGAATGCAGATTATTCTTAAGGGGACAGCTTACCATAACTTTCAGATCCTTCATCAAAATTTCTACCCTCGGCCAAAAAACTTATAATAATTAAAATTGGTTTAATATTACACAACATTTAAACCATTATATTTGAAATACATTAATCATTTTTGAAATCCTCAAACATCGACAACAATTCTCAGTTAACTGGGATGTGATTATTTCCCCCTTCTTTTCTAAAAGAATTTGTTGTCCTCTGCATCAAAATCTTCAGCTTAGATTCGTATATCTCAATGCCCTCTGAGGAAGGGTGAGATTCAGAACGAAATAAAGTATAAAATGCAACAAAAAATTACGCGTACGAGAAAACAAGTTTCAAGGTTTGTTTGTTACGCAAGTGACGGCAAGTTGCGAGTCAAGCCAGACATCAACTACTGGAAACCTGCACCAGTTGATGGGAAGTATTCATCTCCAACACAAAGCAGGTCCTTCATCCGTTAGCTAGCCAGCATCCTTTTTCAAGATTCTAACAATTTGTTTCCTTTTGATTCTTCGGAAACAATTGTTTACAAAAAGCTTTTCTTCATTATCACGTGCGCAAATTAATAAACATAATGAGATATTAGTATTAATAGGATATTTTCTAATAACTCAAATCCATAAGAAATAATACATCCTCGAATTTCAGAATTTAATCACAACAGACATTTCTTGAAAAATAATGTTTAAATATATTGTAAAGAAGGTTTATTGTTCACCTTAATAACTTGTAAATTTGCAATTATATTTTTTGCGTATTAGTACATTATTACCTAGTATGTGTACTAGTACATTCATATGATCGCAGACACAGACTCCGTAGGCAGAGAAAATCCCGATTTTCTGCATTATTCACGAAAATTCTTCAGATCTCACTTGGTTACAGAAGTTATGGTACTAAAAACTGTGTTTATTGATTGTAGTTTAATGTTTCAATTCTAATTTAAATTCAAGTTAAATTAAGTTGGGAACAATTTTGTAAGTGCCTGACGAAATTTTCAATGAATAAGTTTTGAAATCAATAGAAAACATTTTCATTAATTCAAACATAATGTTCAAATATCGTAAAATTTTAAGCAAACAGCTGACTTCTAAATTACTACTTATAAAAAAGCGTTGTTTTGTATATAATCCAACTCTTCTTAATAAAATTGATTGTAAAATATTGAAAATTCTTCGAAATGAATTCATAATAAATATTTGAAAAATTGTTGCTTACAATTAGTAACATAATTAATCCAATTATATGAGAAAGAACAGAAAAATTCATTCAGATACTATTCGGACTTATCATAAGTTATATTGTAACCTGTCAGTTTTCCCGGATTAGAGATATAAATCATATTCCTATCTTGTGGGAAAAATAAATAAATAAATAAATAAAACTAAAATTCATATTCTCCCTGTTCATGAACTTCAATTTTGTAGGTCTAAACAACATTTCAAATTTGATTAAGTGGGATAATAACATACAATCTACTTTTTAAACTGTTTAAGATCTGTATCAGAGATACATTGAATTTTTTGAATTCAAGAAACGAGAAAAACATTTTGAATCGATGCAAACGATGTTCTTTTGATAGCACTCTTACCACACGCATCTCTGTGGTCTAATGGTGGGAACGTGCATGCACTTGCTTGAACATCGAGCAGGTCTTCTTCAACCCCCTCTTTCTCTCTCTCCCGAGGGGACAGGTCAGTGTACTCTTCCTCACCCCACCCTCTTTTGAGCATCAACGGCTCACCACCTCGCTGTACTTGCTCTCGATTAAATAGCTTCCACGAAGACAGTGGCCAAGTCGGCTCCATGCTCTCTTCTCAAAAGCTCCAAGACGGCGAGGTATATCATAATAGCTCATCAGAACGAACACCCCTCACTGGTGTCTTCTTTTGCGGGACAGGTTGCTCAACTGGAACCCGCAAAATTCGCGTGAAGCCAATGAAGTAAAGTGGTCGGCCTGGGAAGGAAGGGGAAGTTGCTTTCCGGTATAAGAGATCTCGTTTGACGATGGTTCTTTAGCAATTTTTAGAAAAATATTACTGTAACGAATTTTGTGTTTGACTGGGTTCCTTATAGGAAAACGTGCATAGCGTTAAAGGGGGAAACATTATTAAAGTACTCTACAGCACAATTACTTATTTACTGTTATCTTTACTTACTCGTTACCCTGACACGATGTACAAACTGGATTATTAAAAACCTTTTCATTGGAGTAAAATGTTTTTTGTCCACGAGTGTACTGTTTAAGAAAAATCGACTAATAGTATTCATCTTTAACTCATTTTTGGTAATAATTGTATATAAAATAATAGTTTACGGATAAACCCAATTTTTATTTAACTTAATTCTTTTGTCCCGTAAAATTCCGGTAAATGAGTCTCAGCATGTTTTCAAAATGACTCGTCTTTTCAGGCAAGGAAGATGAAATAATGTAGCAAAAGGATAATTAACTCATATCGTTATTACTAATACCGATGTGAAAATGGTAATAGGTAAATTGACCTCCTGACTTTTCTAGTGAGTGTTTAGTCATGTATGACACTCCTTCTTTCTTTACATAGAGCAATTATTCGTTCTATAACCGAGATATTTCGTGATCAGTTCATAACGAGAATGGATCGCGAAGATTTCTGAAGCGATGAGGAAAGAGATAATTGTCAGTCACGCCAGATAGAGCTGAATTCAATTAGGCGTGGATCACGTATGGAGTACTACAGATATGTTAAGACATTGTCTGGATATAATTCTATAATGTTATGATCAAACTGTTACCAACCAATGATGCATATTAGAAATAACTGTTATCATTTAACACATTATCTACACAGTTATTTACTTTGCAGGAATAGATAACTATGTTGTTAATGTAAATTGTATAATTGAAATAAAGTAAGATTATAGGCATAAATATTAATAAGGCAATGAAAATGTCACAGATGAAAAACATAACAATAAATGTAGTGGTTTAACTATCAGCAGTAAACTAAATCTCTACTCACGAACATATTTTAGAAAAAAGTAAGTTGTCAGTTTTTTTCTATTAATAATCATATATATAATTTTCAGCATATTTATGAAATAATATTATATTTTACTTAATAAACGTAAATATGAAAAGAATGACTACTTTATTATTCTCATACTGTGTATGAAACAAAAATACATTAACTTCCTGATTCACTCCAAGGACTATATTACTCCTCTGTGTCCTCCCAGACTGTTGTGTGTAATGCGTGATTTATGATTTCCTTCCAGAACCCCAGACTAAACAAACAGGCGCCCCAATTGTTCCTAGGCCATTCCTCTCTGGACCGAAGTTTCAGGTGGATCACCTTCAACACAATGCATCATCGCCGTGAAGTAGCGCGAGGGATCCAAAGCATTACAGCAGGTGAAAATTCGGTTGTGCAAGGGCACCTTGTAACGGACGTCATCCGACGGGTTCTCCCCCACTCCTGTTTTACATCCATGACACAGTGTGTCACGTGAAGGTTGCGAACCGTTGCTTGGAAGCTTCAAGTTATACTGGGACGATATCAACTGTCATCCATATTACATTCCCACTATCAGTATGAACATCAATTTCAACTCCATTATTCATTTCTCATCCTACACTGTTATTACAACCCCAATTTCGTATCAGTAAGTATATTCTTAATTGGTCGCTTGTTAGTTCCCTATCGAGAGTGGTAATACATTGATCGTGTTTGTCCCCAATGTCCTTCTGAGCGAGAGAGCACGAATTTGATTCCCCGCTCCGCCAAACTTGGTGACGTTTTCAGTTGAATTTCCTTCGCTTAGTTCAAACCAATGACGATTCTTTACCTCACTTCGCTTCTTCCAAATATATCTCACTCCAAAATCCTAATCATCTGGTTATGTGGACAAGCAGGCCTCATAGCGAACACCACGTGGCCATCATAAAGACGATAGGAATTAATGTTTCCAAAACCAACACATTTTTTTTTCAAAATCAACAACAAAGTCCCATTAAAAAATAGTATCATGTTGAAATAATTATCTTCGTCACAATTCCGTGTCATTGCAACTCACCACACTCTGTCCATATCCAACACAACCGTCACACCCCACCTTTCTCACCATCGTCACCAGCAACCCACCGCTCCAGCGCCTGCAATGCAAAGATACGTCCCTTAGGGTGTATAAAAGCAAGCAATTTACAAATAGCCCCATCAAGGAGGGCCGGAGTCGCTAAGCAGAAGGCGTGGACGAGGTCACTTCCTGAGACCTGTTCACCCGACGAACCGGCAACGGGATTGGAGTAGGGGGGAGAGGGTATCGTGCGACTCAGACCAGGAGGAACCTGTCGCGTGGTACCTGAAACCTGTGTCGTGTCAAAACTACCTACCCTTCAGACGACGGAAATGATAAAGATTAAGTCTTGAATTTGTTTTTTTTAGTTGAAATTACAAAATTTTAAGCTGGATAACCCATCCAGACTCGGATTTCTAATCTGTTTTGAAACTTGTATTATTGTCTGTAGATAACTCCAAAGCTATTGATCTAAATGATATTCTTTTTCTTTCTCTAGAATTAAAACTTTTGATTCCATGTAGATTACAAGCTATGCGAGGAAGCGAAAATAGTGTCATTTTTATTCTTTGTTGTACTTTTTCAATGCATGACTAGTTGCATGTGAAAATTGAAGAACGGCAAATAAAAATCTAGGAAAATATAATCAATTTAATAATGTGTGTGATATGAATAAAGCGAAAGCTAGAGTATTGAATTTATAAGTATTGTTACTAAATACGGATATGCATTCATAAATATACAAGCTATCATGATGTACAATGTATGTATAAAAAGTAACGGCCTCCTGAATAAAAATAAAATACAACTATTTACTAGTAGTTTAAAGGAATAAATTATATACCATATCATATAAATATTATGTAAAGTAGTAGTATAAGTAAATGACTACCTGGAGAAATGTTAAGAAACTTTTGAGTAGGTTAACTGGTGTGCACTATATGTTCCATCTTTAAATTTACTGTAGATTAAAGTCAAACTGATTAGGATGGCAATATGTCTAATCATACATAGAATCTAATTTTAAAACAATTATCTATTTACTAAAGTAAAGTAATCATGAAAAGTAATACTTTTCTCAATCTCTAAGCGGGATTCAATCCTTCATCCCTAGATTTGCCGAGTCCAATTCAATTGACCTCCTGAATCCGAACGGTTTATCTGTCAAGTGAATTTTCACCTATCAATTAAATTTACACCAACTCCAAAACTATTGCGTTGTTGGATGAATTTCTCAAATCGAGACTAGAGTGTAGACCTTGACACTAACATTATTAATATTGAAATTTTAAGCGAAATTTAGGTTCTCAATATTTTATTACAATTTTGAAGAAGTCTAAATTTTTATTAGTTATGTTATTATACAATATGCACACCCAGAGAAAACACAAAAAAAGTACCAAATATTGGTTTGAGATATACGATTCCGAACCCTCATATCCCATTATCTCCTCCAATACAAGCCGCGAGCAAAGAAAAGAATCCCCTTATCCATAAACATCCTTCGCCCATCCTTTGGTATTTACGAGCGCCTTCGTTCTGAAACCTTCCAATCTATTTGTTCTCGGCTCCCAGGACCACCCTAACCCTTATCACGGCCCATAAACCCGTCACTGACGTGTCTCTGAATGCCATCGGTCCCGAGGAGTGGCTTCAAATATGCAACCGTGCTCAAACATCGTAGCGCCAGACAGGGCAGACGCGCTCATTCAAAGAATCCTAGTGATTATCGGACGTTGAATCACGGCCCTTTGGAAGGACACGTTCGTCTGCTCGTTTGACGCATTGCGTTGCGCCTGTCTCGGTTGGGTCGTTGTCTTGCTTCAGTCGCCGCGCGTATCATCAGGTGCGAGTTTCCCTCTTCTTTGTCGACATTTCCCACTCCATTTATTGTCAGGTGTAGAGAGACAGGTACACTCGTGATTTAATGGAGTGGTGTTTCGACAATATTCTTAAATACACTTGTTTTTTTTTATTATTATTCATTCTAAGTGAATGATATCACGTGCATGGGAAAATCATTTCTACTTCCCTCACAATTAAGGCATATAAATTATTCATTTGGTTGTTTTTTTATCATTTCAGATGTAAAAACGTATTATACGAAATAATTACAGCCTCGACTGTAACACTTATCTGTTAGCTGAGTTCAATTTTAGTATTTTTCCATCAATACTCCAACCAATATTTTGTAGCAATACAAAATGCCTCACACTCTAAAAAGCATTGTACATCGAGAACTCAATGGTGTATTCTAAAAAATTCTTTGAAAAGTAATTAATTTGATTTTCACAAACCTTTCATTTCCTTAGTCATTGGGTTATGCAACTGCTACTTCCTGAGACTAACAATAAGTTAGATTTGTGCACAATTTAAGGTTGACCAAACTAATGACTTACAGATGTTCAAGAGGTCTCCAAACTCTCAACACATTTCTGTTCCTAACTTCACGTCTTTTACGTCACGGTTCCTATTACATTATAGTTTCAATGTCGAGGAATTACTCACTTAAAAATAATAATATAATGTTCAAATATCCAATTATTTATTTGTTATAAGTTAATGCGAATTCATTAATTGAATTCGTTGAGCACAACAATGTAAATTCATGAGATTCTAGATTCCTCATTTAATTTATCACGCCATTTTCATAGAACTTTTAATAATTATTATAGAATTATAATTTATCCAAACACAAATCCTCTTATTATATTGCTTCTTATAATTTATATCAGAAATATTTTTTTAGTCTTTACTCAATCTTGACATGTTTGAGTACATTGTCTCTGCTGTGGTCCTATACCGGTTTGATTTCTCCGTGTTTTACCTTTCCGGAATTGATAGGACAGATGAGAATGTCCTGCTTTCTTCCAGAGTGTAAATTCGAAGTAGGACTTACGAATTGAAGTTATTTTACCTCGGTGACGTGCGTCATATAGAATATCCAGAACCCTAATTCATTATTTTTATTCATTTATTTCTTCTTCCTCATTCCTATTTTCAGTACATAGGGTGTCGGTACAGGGCCACCATCTCACTCTGTTTTCAGCCAGAGAGATGATCTGCTTCCACGATATTCCAGCTTCCCGGACCTCTCTTTTCACTGTCCTTCTCCAGGTTCTCTTGGTCTGCTTTGGCTACAACTACCTTGCGGGTTCCAGCAGTGTGCTTCTCTCTCAATTCCGTTCCTCGACTTTCGTAGGATGTGGCCGATCCAATTCCATTCTCTGCTTTTGATTTGGAGATTTATTGGAGATTTACCTGCTTTCTTCAGTTGATCTACCCAGCAACAATCGGTTATTAAAAGTTCTTCACAAACAGAGATTTGTGAAGACTCGTTGACGCTGTGTTATCTGTAATCTTCCAAGTTTTTGCTTCAAACAGAAATCCAGACTTTACATTTGAGTTATATATTGGAGTTTTGTTGTAATATTTCTACTTTTCCAGATTTGCCTCACTTGTATAAAGCTGGGTTCTGCCTTCGCAATCCTCTGCTTTCCGTCTTTTTCCTTACCACCATATGCGTCACTACACTTCCCAAGTATGTAAACTCTTGTACTTCTTAAATTTGTTCTTGCTCTATTTCAAAATCTCCTTGTACTGATGTATTTAATAGATTTAGTCTTTTTTATTGATGAACAGGTTAGTTTTACCCGCTTCTTCGCATATCTACAAGTTCATTTTGCATTCCAGTAAACGTTTCTGCTAAAAGGCAGATCTCGTCCGTATATTCCAAATCCTCCAAGGACCCCCTTAAACCCCATCTTATATATCTCTTTGTTGCACTTTTACTTCCTTCATTATATCGTTCGACTTCTCTTTCCTGTGTTTTGTTGAAAAATAATCCTTAAACTGTTAATATGATGTGTGCATGGTTTCCTTGATCAGAATCCTGCTTGTTCTCTGCATATTTCTTTTTCACTTTTTCTTTATCCCATCAAATAGAATTTTTTACCGTGTCTTACTGAATACTGATAATAGTGTGATGCCACGCCAATTGTTGAAGTTTGTTAGCTCATTTTTTTGTGGGGGTAGCGTTATCAAAAGCCCTTTCATCCATTCTTCTGGGGTCTATTTATCTTTTCAAATTCTTTCAAAAACGTAGGACAGGATCTTTATGATAGTACCTATATCATTTAGAAGGACTTATGCAGTTAAATTGTTAATTCCTGGAATTTTTTCCCGTTTTAAAACCTTAAGATTCTTTTATTTCTCTTTGTGGAGGAGCTGTCTTATTCCTTCCATTTCCTTCACTCCCTTCTTCGACTTCTTTCTTATCTCCCTTATTTCCGTTTTCTTCGCCACATCCTCCGTCTTGTCCAACATTTGGTTAATCATTCTCAAAATTAAAAACTTCGTTGAAGTATTCATGCCATCTTTGCGATTGTTCTTCCTCATTGGTCAGGAGTTTCCCTCTTCAATCTTTTGCGGAGAGTATTCTCATTTTGTTTCTTACGGGACAGCTTCCTGATAATTGCATATAGCAATTTAGATTTGAGAGGGTTCTGGTTATTCGCCAATATCTCCGGGTGTTCTTGATAAGTCTGCCACCTTTCGACCTTAAAACAGGGCTAGTCCATTTAGATGTTCTATGGACACGCATGGGCATTTCCTCCCTCCCGGAAATGTGTATGGTTATCCCACCTATGCTCAGTCACCAGAGCCTTGTTTGTGTTAACAGAACATACTGCGAGAAGTTAAGGTTAGCATCTAAGGAAGAGACACTATAACTTTCGCTTCATCCCCCCACGGGCCAAACTTATTTATTTATTTATTTCAAGATTTTTATGACGTGCCGATGTTCAGATCACTAACCACATGATTGTGGCGAAGGCATTGGAAAGGAGAGATGTTGGGTTGCCGGAGAATGTAAAGTATAGATCCGACATTGCTCTGGAGTAGGTGAGGAAAATCCCGCATGTAAACCTCACCAAGTTTGACTGAGAGGGAAAGCAATTTTTATTTCTCTTCTCATTCATTTCTTTTTTCTTTGCTTAACCAAGGAGTCGATATTTTCATGGGAATATTTAACTTCAAAAGACAATTCTGAGTTTTGTTTCGATCTCTTTCATTTGTAATAATATTTTAAGAAATGTATAAATAGTTCTAGAATGAATGAATGAGTTTTTCTTTAATATACCATTTGCTAAATATGTATTCATTTTATCCCAATACCCCGTCGGCAAAGAAAAACATATATTATTTTAATTGACGAAAATAATATTAAATAGAAAATATGGTCAAGATCACTCATCCGCAGCATTTTCTGCCACAGGTAACAGTCACAAGAATAACCTTAATGTGAGTGAACTTTGACGGAGTTTAAGTTTTCTGCGGGATGTAATTTCAATTTCTTTCAAATTATGATATACAAATTGTAGTTATTAAGAGCTCAAGTAGGCTTAAGAGAATATACGGTATTCACAGAAACGCATTAAGTCTTAAACTAAGAGCACTTATTTATCGAAAGGTAAAATCAATATCACGCTCAAGAACTCATTTCTCTTTTTAACAATTGTTTTCGTGTTACTTTGAAAATTGAATTTGTTTGAGTTACATGTCTAACATGTATTACAAAATTGTTGGGACCAGCACTCCAAGTTCGTTAAATCGCCGAGATGTATAATATGTGTTAGAGTTGTTTTATATGTTATTAGAACCCGTTTGAAATGCACAAGAGCATGTAAGAACAAGGCGGCCGAGCGCGACGGTTTCGTTATTTATGCATCTCTATTCGGAAAAAGTGAAATATATTTCTTATATGTCCGGTGACCTATAGATAAATGTGATGTTAAAAATACTCCGGAAAATGTACTACAAACCAAAGTAAACTTCCACCACTTTCGTGATTTAAAAGGTGATCTTATTTTGTAAATAAGTGTTTTCTCCATAAGACGCAATGTATTTCAACATCAATTATAATTGCATTTATTTCATTTAAATTGCCTGTGAGTTATGTTTTTCGTGTTACTCTGATAATTTCACAATAAGTACATGTTACTCTGATTAATTATGCGGATTACAGATATTTTAGTAAGTTAATTCTACCTACACTAGTACTACTTGAAGTATTTTGTTTTCACTTTCAATCGTATGTTCCCTGGAACAGAAGTGGCGGTAACATTCAAGGAGGCAGTGCTTGAGTCAGCGGTAGCATTGGTATCCACAGTGTTGTCGCTGGCCGGAGTTGGTGACACAGACTGTGATAGCAACTAAGGCTGGAAGCTGATGCCGTGTCACGGGCTACAGGTTGCTGAATGACGACTCAATAATTCTGAGGACATCCGGCATGGCGGTGCCCGTGGGACAGGTCGCAGGACTGCAGCACAGCCTGTCGCCACCCCCTATGCCTCTCCTCTGTGGTACTACCTAGCCACAGGAATGCTTTCGAGCAAGCGTGAGAACGAATGGTCGTTAATGTCTTTCTTGTTTGAGATCAAATTTCTTTATATTTATGACCGACTTTTGTGGGCTTTTGTTTTTTGTTTCACCTTGAATGTTAATGTTCTATGCCGTTATTGTTTTCATTCATACATCGTGTTGGACGAAGCCTTGAAATAAGAGGGTACGTATTATTCAAACATGTAGTTTGTTAATTGAATCATGAAGAAATTGACTGTAGTGATTAAATTTGACGAAATTAATTGATTACACTATAATGTTTGTGTAAACGAATATTGATTTTATGAACGGTTGTTTTCTTCTGGCGCCTAAAAATTAAGTATTGTAATAATAAAGAAGGTTCTACATGATAATTTCTCAGAATACAATAACATTTATTTTTCTATTTGATGTTTATTACTGTACACATAAGATACAGAATTGAACGAACATTTTCTTATTTTCATAAAATGTAAGTTACTTACTTTTTAACTACTGCACACGTTCTTATTCTACTGTATACTGAGTACTTTTTTCTTGTGTATTAAGAAATTGGATTTTACGAAGCAAATGTACACCAACACCACACTGATACACAGAGAAATAATAATTGTACATTCACCACGCAAGTAATCGTGGCAGTAATAAGGTACTCAATGAAGTCTAAACTGACGCATTACATACATAGTCTTTGAAGAGGGGGCGTACTTCCCACTTCGTATTTTTTAATGTCAGTGTTAATATTTATATTTTCTAACAAGAGAACGTGGATAGGTTCATTAATGGAGCACGTGCAAATTGTGGGGAATTACAGAGACGATGCAAGTTAACTTGTTGAAAGTAAATAATTCTCTGGGAATGGTCAGGTCAAGACTAAACGTTGATCATTTAAGCAAATTGCATTAATATTCTATCAGATATTTTGCTTATGAGGTAAATGGTTTAATATTATGAATATAAGTAATTTGTCAAGTACATATAATATACATATTTCAAAACGTTTCCGTTTCGGAAACGTGTGAGTAATCTTACTGGTTTGTTAACTTTAATAACCGTTCCACAAACTCATAAACCTATTTTTCAAAATTTCCTTAACGAGAATGCAGTGAAATAATGCGGAGAATAATAGCAGTGTAGAATTTCTATTGATATTGTAAAAGCAGCATACTGTACGTAGCAACAGAGCTCACAAATGTGAACAATAAGACAAGATCCATTGAGAAAAAATCGAACGCTGTCACTTTCGGATTCTCGTCATTCAGCTGTTCCAAGAACTCTTCTAGTTCGTGTGCGACGGTCGGCATGAAGGCTGTAGAGTGAACATGCATGCGAGCGGAGAGACGAACCACCAACGCAGGAGTTCGTGAGGCGGCAGTCACCACTTTCTGACTGAGAACATTCAACACGATCACTTCGATCGCATGCTGAGCAAACGACCAGAAGAAAGGTACCATCGTCTGGTAGCTGCCGCGAGCGAGAGTGGTTGAGCTGAAGAAGATGTTGTGCACCATCGCTGTGAACTGTGCTAAAGAGAAAAGTGGTTGTAGAATTACATAAACGCAAATCTACTATTTTAACTCTCCCTCCCCTCCATAACGCACAGGAAGCGATATCACTCCCCACCACCAACAATTACGTAACGCTTACTCTACATCCCCCTCCCGCTCAAGAAAAAATTTCATTGTTTCGCAACAAATGCGCGGACAAATTGTAATACACTGATTAAATGATTCGTTTTTCATCGCTCTGAGATTTTACAGAGCGGTTTAGTAGCGGATTATAATAATAAACGTTAAGGTCTCATAAGGTAAGTGTTACGTAACACCTTCGTTAATTACTCCCGTATCCCACAGTAACGCATCGTAACGATAACACAACCGCCACTCTCGTCTTGTCATGTATAGTCCTATCATTAAAATCCACAAGAAATTCTCCATCATCAATTACACGGTAGAATATTGTTATCATGAAAATATTACAAAAATCTCAGAAGAAGATTGATAACTATTTATTTACACCTGACGTCGACTCCAGTCTCGAGTCGAATCGTAGTGTATTAAAAAAGCACAATAATTTTATATTGTAATAGTTCAAAAAAGGTGATAAGTTATCATTTATTTATTTATTGATACATACAACCGAAATGTTGGAGAGCAGAAATGGTGGTCGTTTGTTTATTTAACAAATTATGAAGAACAATTGTGAATTCAAAAACTTAACTTTACAGTCGAACTGAATTCAAACACATATTTTTAACGTACTTACATTACAAGCAAATTCGACTATATTTGCTAAAAAAATATTTTTTATTCTACTATCAACGTTCATTATATAGAAGTGATAATTGAATAAATTACAACTATGTACTCTTTTACTCTTCTTACGGTCGATTGCGATATATTCCGTGCTTTTTTTAAAAAAAAATTTCGACTCGTGTTTTGGGAGTCATCATTTTCACCCGACGACGACTCACACGAGACAAAACGTTGTGTATTTAACAAGCACAAAATATGACGTATTCGTCCGTAAAAATGTCGTGAGTAGTTATTTAATTATTTCTTATTTCAGTAATTAATAACTTATTTTCTTTTCAATAGTTAAAAATCCAATTTATTTTGTACTTACGCCCCCTCCAAGTACGCATAATAATTGTAGTCCAAAGTATTCGTTGATGAGTTGAAGAACATCGCAAAGGAATGCATGGGCCACGCGGATGGAATATATTTTACTGGCTATGTTTTCATCTGTATCTACAGTCTTTGGAGAAAATGCCTCAATCACAGGGAACACTTTAATAACTCCCCCAAGTACTAATAACGGCTCATTGTTGATTTTTCCTGATTCAAATATCTCTTCTTCACTGGTGTCGAACAATTTCGCAAGTTGTCCATGGATCAGGTTAAAACGTTTTTCAATAGCCAAAATCAGATTACAGAACTGAAGAAGTACAGTCGTGAAATATAGCACTATAAGAAACCTGAACACAATTGTAGACGGCGCAGTTTTTTTGGAGTTCACCCAAAGATCATAAGAATACCTCACAATCGAAACAACGTATATTATGAACAGCACTTTGGACATAAAAGCTTTATCTTTTGAATAAAACTGAAACCGATTCTCCGTAACGAGCATTTGGTCAACACGGATTAATTTCATTAAAATCGTTTTAGCCATTCTTTTACGGTTAGGAATATGAGCGGATGCCAATGAAATGATTATTCCTATAAAGTAAATAGTCCAAGCTCCCATGAACGGTATCATCAACACAAAATTCTTCATGCTCATGAGATTATGCAACTCGTCAGAAAATGAAAAGAGACCATATGAAACATAGAATATCATTATTATCACTGCATAAACAAGATTGCGAGTTCTTGTGGGAAATATCGACTCCGTTGTCGCAGAAACATTGGCCGATTCTTCTGCATTAACTGCGAATGCCAAGAATCCAGTGGCTTGAGAGTGAATTAGTAAGGTATTCGCCGCACTTAAGAAATTGTCTGCTTTTAGCCAATTGCAACGCATTTTTGAACTATCAGACGCACAAGACTTTGAATGTAATACTGTGCACGAAACAGGAGGTTCGGAGCAAGGATTTACTTGCCGACCTAAAAATTGTTTTGAAAAAGTTTTTAGTAATAATATATGAAAATATAATAAAGGTTGTAATAAAATATAAATTAATTTCTTTTCTAATTGAATAAAATTATGCGAGTATTTTATCGTCTTCTTCGATACCTTCTTCAACAATCACTAAAAGTAAATGAAGAAATTTGCTGGGTAAATAGACTTGAAGATGTGTGAAAGATATGTGTCTTCCGAAGATATATTCCAGAAAAATTATTTAGATGAATTAAATTAAATAACAGCACGAATAATTTTTAAAGTTGAAATATCCTTTTCGACTAGAGAAAGTATTAATATTCAATTTAAGATGATGCGTTAAAATTGTATCGTAACATTTGAAACATGTTTCGAGAGAAATCCAAGTTACGCTCTTCTCATTTGGAGAGTAAGTAATGAAGACTCGAATGACTATCGTCTTCCGGATAATCCTCAGAGCCTCATGAACAACATTCCATCCAACATAACTCCATCGATTGAACATGAAAGCAGTTTCCCGTCACTCTTTCAAGCCCTCTGTGTCGTCACCCATCCTTCCATTGCGACAACCTCCACCCCGAGAGACAACGAACCCATGTTTGAACTTTCCTCATGTACATATGTTCCGACAATCTGTCCTGTCAGGATAGTTGTTCTATCTCGTTGCTCATTATACAATTAATGACTTCTCCCGCGTACCGAGTCCACGAGATCCCTGAGAGACCAGTCACGCAACTCTGGGCTTTGTCTCCGCTGACATTTTGGCCGCGATCGCTTTGCCTAGGGAGGGGCGTCAGTGAAGGCGATGTCGAGGGTCGGGGGTGGGCGATGCAGAGGGTGGGTGTGAAATGATTGCAGTGATTGTACGTAAATTGTTTGGAGATGGAGAAGTATCAAAGTTTCATCAATTAACAGAAAAAAAACAGTTAAACATTTCGAGAAAATTCATTTTTAATCACAGCGCATTAATAACTGGAAGGTGAAATAATAGAGCAGACAATGTTGAAACATCATATAATGCACATTTCCATCTTTTTTATAATTCATTATCTTTATGTTTGACGTGGTCTTTATTTTTTTATGTATTTTTAAATATTTGATAGTTTTTATAAATTTACTTCTGATTACTTTTATTTTTTGTTTAAAAAAAGATTCTAAACCCTCGTATAAGACGTATTGTAATTTGAGGATGCGCCAAGCATGATGGCAAAGATCACGGAGGCGACGGTGGTGGCAAGGGTGGTGGTAGATGCGGTATCGGTGGGGGTGGAGGTTAGACGCAGCGAGTATGGAAAGCGTGCGAGGTCGGTGGGTTGCTAGGTTTGTGGGTAGGAAGGCAGCTGCCAGCTCGCTAATGGGCAAATCGATTCGCCCCCTGATGTGAGTCGTGACAGGGATTTGGGCTAATTGTATGTACCATGCACCTTGGAGATTTATGAGGACTTGACTTCGAAGAGTAACAACGAACGTTAGGCTTTTCTTTGCGTTTGGACAATGGGAGGAATATCGAGTTTATTTCTCGTTTGGTCTGCGTATTAAGATTGCAATACTGTTATTAAGGATGTTTGCTTTTGATGATGGAGAGAAGGTTCCACTATTAATGCGAAGATTACTTCGGGTTAAGATCTGAGGTTAAAATGCGATGATAAATTGAATTATAAGTAGATTAAAGAAAGTAAAACGTTGAGTATACATCGTTAAAGTGAACCGATGGGCATGGATAACTATGGAAATGAGATTCTCAAATTTTCATTGACATTTACTAACCATTGTATTATGATTTAAGAATAATAAAACAATCATTTTGTCTGCTAGCCTTTTTTCCACTTGTCCAAACAGAATTGTTTTAGTTTCATAACATCTCATCAGATACATAAAAATGTCAGGAGCGTATAATCTTTGAAAACTTTATCTTAAACGAATGAATTAAGATATTATGAAAGTTAAGTAAAAATAAATTTTTGCTATCCGGACATTTTACGAATGAGGTGTAGAAGTTTACAGGGTCGGTACCAAAAGTTTAAAATAGTATTTTTTCCCTCTCCCAATGTGATTGTCTTAAACGAGCAAAGGAGAGTAATGAATTTTTAATATTTCATTCATTTTCTCAAAGTCAATATTGAACCAGGGTTATAAAGATGTTTTAAGTCTGATATGTAGGAGTCTTGACAATCTTAATTCGAACCTTTTAATAATAGTTTCGTAGTAATAATGTGAAGAACATATTCAATAGAGGGAAACTTCTTGCGGAAATAAGTTAATAAAAATAAGTGATGTTTTAGCAAACAGATTTTTTTCTTGTTAAATAAATATCACGCATTCTCCGAAGTCGTAACAGTATGGGTGACCCAACAAGAACAAATTATTTTTGCAACCACGGAGATTTACTTACAACAATAATTTACGAGTCTGAGCACTAGGAAAAGTAAAAGTGGTAACAATGAAGTTCCTTTCAATTCAATCCCAAACATAATAGGTAGACGGGGTTTTCAATAATCTGTGACGTGGCAGGAGTGAGTTAACTACACGGACGTGTACTTCAGCAATCAAAGCTGGAGATCACGAAGATACGCTTCACAGGACAACAACACTGAAAATAATTTAATCTATGACTTTAGGCTTGAAACAGAGTTGTTTTTTGTTCATCGATTTTCGATCGTAAGAATTAATAGTTCACAAATGTAAGTGGAGGGGTTAAATTAAAGGCGGGAAAATTCGATGGGTTTACTATATTAATACCATAAATAATATCACTCAATTTTACCCAAAGGTGATTTTCCCATACGTTAGTTTTTTTCCTCTACAGTAAAAAATTCCAATATTATTTTTTACAAAAGATATTAGTGTTTAAAACAGTATTCAATTAGTGTTCAGAACAGTCAGGTACAAATGTTTATAAGAAATATAACGTTATTTTCAAATGAATATGAAGATATATTAGAAAATTCATCAAAATTAGTATTTAAAAAAATTCATGGTTAAGTTTATTAGACATAGTTTTATATCCACTGTGATTGATTGAATGCCAAAGTTCTTTCACTATAATTTCTGATATCTTCACCAATGTCAATGTCAAAGGTAGAGTTTAGTAATGATTACAACGTACTCGCAACCATAATTTTACATTTTTAGCGAAAATAAGACGAAGGAGCTTAAGCTCATTATATCTAATAACAAAATATTTCTTCCCGTTACGCCGTACTAGATATGCCAAATTGTGTATGAGTCGGAAGAATTCTTGAATGGATGGAATAGTCACAACCACAACAATCAGAACTAGAACAATAAATTAACGTTTTTAATATGTTCATACAATACTTTTTCAAATACTGACACATTTTTTATTTTTAAATTTTCAATTAGGTTTTACGATGGAGTTTAAGAATAAAAAAAATATGTCTTTAAAGGCCATCTTTTTTCTACGATTATCTATTCGGTGCTACGAATGCACACAGAACTTTAATACATTTCGTGGAAGATGCAAGTGGTTAAGTAATCTTCGAACTTCAATTCAGTAAATATTTTGGAGATTTACTATATATTCTGTAGCATTAAATAAGAACTTTAAACGTTTGAACTTGATACAAATAAGAGAATGTTGTATTGTTAAGTTCTTGTGTATATACCAAGCAAGAAAGACACTCAGATGTTGTTAAACCAACGTTTCAAAATACTTCATATTTTCACCGCTTAAGAAATTCATCTCATTATTATTATTTATTATAATCTTCGTTACGATGTAATATTCTATACGAATCAATATAATCAAACGTTTTACACACTATTCTTCTACTGTCATAAAACTGCTAAATATCAACAACTTGTGTTATTTGTATTTAGCTTAAACGCAATATCTGAACCATTAACGTATTGAGATCTAGTACTATACGGATAAAAGCTTTATTCACTTGCGTATCCGTGGGAGTAAGAATGTTATTTTTACTCTCTATGTACACGAAGTTGAATTGTATACCCGAATACAGCTGATACAAACACTGAGATATTTGCTGAGTTGAAATTCAAATTTTGTCCAAACCATTACGACTTTTAAATTGAGAGTTCGTTATGGAGTTCCCAAAAAGTACATCGTCAACAGCCAAGTGAAATTGAGAAGGACTGGGACTTGATCCAGGGAGCCTGCTCTAACCGCAGGTGTGCACCCCACTGCAACACCCGCCTCGACTCCCAAGTTCGTACGCAACATCCACCCGGTGACTTGGGAGTTGAGGCGGGTGGTGCAGTGGGCTGCACACCTGCGGCCAAAGTAGGTTCCCGGGTTCGAATCCCGGTCCATCGTAATTTTTACCTGGCTGTTGACGATACAAAAACTCCTCCACGAGTAGGTACTCGGAAGTTGAGAGTTAAAATTCCCAAAAAGTTGTTTACCCACCCTTGAACTGCGGAGAGTCATTTGAACTGCAACACCACCACGAAATACGTGGCGACTGCGCCCGCGAATCCGTACAGCAATTCGAGATCAAGCGCAAAGAAACCGGCAGCCGTGGCAGCAGACGGCCGCGCAACGCGCAACAGCAATTGCAGTCGGCGCAACGACGCATCGCCACGTCGCTCGGTCGGCAGAAGCAGACGCAAGCGCGCTGCGAGGCAACGAGTGCGGACGAAGGTAGATGACACACGGTGGCTGCTTGCCGTCAGGAGAACGAGTGTCACCATCTAAACCAAGATACATCACCAATAAAATATAAGCAATATTCTAAATTCACGAGGAAACTGAAACGAGGAAGTGAGAAGGTGAGGGAAAATAATAAAAAATAGGGAAATATAATTATGCCAAGGGTAAAAGAAAAAATGAAAGGAAAGAAATGAAGGATTCTGGTAGTGACTAGAGCTGAGGAACAGTGTTGAATGTGAAGAAAACAAAAATAATAATAATAAAACTCTAAATTCAGAAGGGATTTACCTAGGAAAAAGATTAAATTTGCTAGCTACGTCGATAATTGATAAAAAATGAACATGAGGCCGTCAATAAATTACGTAACGCACCCTGGAGGAGGTGGGTTAGTGATTTCGTTTCTCTGCGTAACGGAGAATTAGAGGGAAGGGGAGTTGCCTTGATGTTTGTTACGTTAACACACACCATACTCCAATATCCCTAATACTATGATTCATGTGTAAATGTGGAAGAAAAATTGTTTTATGTTTTCAATTTTTCTGCTTCAATTCACAATACCCTCACGTAGCGTATAACGTTCCATAATGATAAACTTTTCTATTCTTTTTCAATTCTTTCTCTCTGATTTATTGTTTCAATATCTTCTAAAATTAAAAAAAAAAAAAAAATTATTTTTAATATGCATTTCATTCTTTTTTTTATTTCTCCATTGTTTGTATTTTAATCAATTATGTCAATCAATACGAAAAAGTCGTATGTCTTAACTTTTCCACCAAATAAAAGCATTATTAATATTATTATAGTGTAGGTTATGTAAGGTACTTCTAACCTTAAAGTTGGCACTGTAATCCATCGCTCAGTGATACCTCAAAGTAATGAGAAACGAACAATTAAAGGAATGTATCAGAAGTTCTTCCTACATTTTTCTAAAAGATTCTTTAAGGGGCATTTTGGACCAACGTTACATTATTATTTGGAAAGGGGGAAAATATGAGTCGCTACTTTATGGAGGGGAAAGGGGTATTAAAAAATTATAAATTTTGCGTTACGTTACTTACAGATGAAAACCGTGATACCTACCGGCGATCCAAATACAATTTATCTTGAATTTCAGACTTATATGGTTATGTAAATCATTTGAAGCGCAAAATAAAAAGTGTCAAACTAATTGAATAATTATATATGATTGACACTGATTTTTTCTACGTGAAAGATGAACTTCGAAATAATGAAAAGAGTTGGACAGAAAAAGAGCGAATTTCGTATATCCTACATATACATCGTACATCCTAGATATTGGTCAAGTGCATATCAGGTGCAGAGTATTA
Source organism: Laupala kohalensis (assembly GCA_002313205.1). Lineage (NCBI taxonomy): Eukaryota > Metazoa > Arthropoda > Insecta > Orthoptera > Trigonidiidae > Laupala > Laupala kohalensis. The sequence goes on along the minus strand of NNCF01132599.1, from coordinate 133,035 downwards.
GTTCAAGATAAAGCAACAGCACCAAACAGTTAATGAAATTTCTTTCTCAATTGGAACTACGTATTTGTTATGCGTTAATGAAGGGAGTTGAATCAACAAAATCAACTCATTTTTCTGGTGAAACACTCGGGTCTCAAAGCAATCGAGAGATCGAGATCACATAACCTAATTCCCCAAAGAATGGTAGATATTATGATTCTTCACCCCTGGAATGTTAACATTAAGGCGGCTCAAAACATACATTATTCGACGAGTCCCAAGAAATCTCATGGCAAATTTCTCGCGGCATTTGCGGAGTACTCTCCAATGAGCACACTTAACCAGATATTCGCAATGTGCTGAGCACATAGTCGATCTGGGGACTACGTAAAAACGTCGTGGGAGAGTGTGGTTAGTTTATGGAGAGCGAATCTGAAAAAAATTACATGTGCAGCTGCTTTTGTATTTCAGTCATGTGAAAATAAATTGTTAGATAGAATAAATCTACGAAAACATTTAAGAAAATTCCGTGAAATAATACAAATTAAAGCTTATATTTTCCAATTTCCTTAAAAGAACTTTATTATTACACTTTGGTAGATGCGATATTTTCATTATTCTTGTATTATTTTAATTTACACTAGACCCACCCACGCACGAATACGACCGTGGTGTACAAGAAATGCTAATATAGCAAAAATAGATAACGCTAATAATATTCTATAATGTGAAACTTAAGGACGGTCGAATAAAAAATCAAAATACTAAGTAAAGATATTTGTGGTCTGAACCACGCGGTAACCAGCCAATTTTTTTCTATTTTATCACTACTAAATACATTTTTTTAACTTTGTACGGTAAAGAGAATAATTACAAAAATTAAGACTGTACAGCGATTACGTATGTCCTCGGCTCATATTAATTCAAATTTGTGAACAATACTACGAACATGTCACTCCCCAATGTTCGCTAAAGCTCGGTATTCTTTGTTGTCTCAAAAGACTGACACGCAGCAGGAAAGAGCCATTCGACGAGCGGTCACTCGGGATTCGTCGAATGAGGATTGTCTGGAGTAGCCTTTACACTTATATAAAAGGCGCAAACAACTTATTTTACAATAGCAATATAAATCAGATAAAAAATATTTTTCGGTGTATTCAAAGTGCAGTTGAGTATTGCTCTTACCATGATGAGAATTTGAGCCGTCATGCGTACGAGGGCGTTGGACGAGAGCGTTGCATTGCTGAGCCCCACCGCAAAAGCAAACAACCAATGCACGCATCCCACAAACAGCGCTCCGAAAAGCAGTAGCACGGGAGTGCCTAAGTAGGCACTTGTCAGCGCCGCCGCGTCACCAAGCGACTGGTGCGCACGCGCCACCAACGTCGCTGATGGTAATGTGCCACGGACAGCGTTCCGCAACTGAGAACGTATCAGCGATACAACTTACAACGCTATAGAACTTTCAGTTTCCCATATATTTCGGGAACATATATGTATAAAAGAAGTGGTGGATCTATGGNGCCCCCCCCCCCCCGTTGGACCTGAACTTTCAACAGGTAATATTGAAATTGATAAAATGAATCTTTATCCTTTAATACGTATTTGCCATTTTAAACAATTAATAAATTTGGTCACTATTCAATGAATTGTTAATTATCTATTTGATGAATTGATGTATAATATTAAAATAAAAAATCGCAATAATATCAATAATAATATTTAAAATAATATTTATAATAATATCTATAGTAATGTTTATAATAACGTGTATAATAATATTTATAAAATTTAGCCCCCCTCTTGATTACGGTCAAGATCCATCAATGTATACCACGATATTTGAGTATTCTGAGATAAATAATCCTATTTCCAATGACATTATGCACCCTTCAGATCACAGAGGTGCGCGACACTCCTAGACATGTGAATTGGGAAGAGCGTGACACGAAAAATTATCGAAAATATCCGATAAGAAAGGAAATGCGAAAATTAACCCCTAAGGGAGTGAAATGAGCGTAAATGGGAAGTCTGCCTTTTCTAAAAACTTTTTCTCAATTACAATAGTGAAAATAAGGGATTAAGGATACACACCGATGTTATCAAACCACTAATATTAATGCATAACATTCTCATTGTATATCAATAAAAGTGTCAGAAAGAATAAATATACAGACATACAAAATTCACCCGAGAAAAGCCGCGGGGACTCAGCAAGTATGTTACATAGAGAAGTGTCATTTCATGGAAAGAAATATAGAACTTAGATGGAAGGAATTGTAAGGGTCACATAGCGAATTTTTAGTAAATAGTTCTCAAATATTCAGCATATTTTTCAAACATAAATCATTACAGTTATCATAAATGATGAATGTGCGTTGCACGAAACTCATAGAAGGTGAAACTGCTCCTTGAATGTATTTCCACACAAATCGCTGTCCCAAAAAAATAAGGACATAACTACAAATTTTGTGAAAATCATTTAGTCCTAATAGGTATCATAACTATTATTACAGATAAAAAATTAACGATGCGTTCGAAGTATATCCGCCAAGGGGATCGCAAAAAGGGGAAATTTCTCCTTCTCTGTTTTGTCTTGTGCGTGAAACATAAATTTACATTAATTGAAAGGTGTAAAATCTCATTCTGTGTCACAATTTAGAGGTATTGCAAAGTGTATTATAAAGCTACTTATTACTACGTAGAGAGAAAACCTGTGGATTATTAATTATTATCAATAAGTTTCTTTGATTTATTTTCGAGGTGTATCTTGGCCATCTTATGATAATCGCAATGTCAAGAGAGGGAAATGTGGTGCATCCCATTTCCTTGTATTCATTTACATTATCTCCCATCTTCTCTCTCCCTTAAAAGAAAACTGTTAAATAACGACACGACGAATCCGACATTTCTATTTGTTTGTTGATCTTTACGTTAAATAGAGGACGCCACAGCAAATGAGTGAAATATATTTTATATTTCAAGATCTTAATTCTAATGTATATAAGTCAATAGTATTGCGTTTACTAACCTATGCTTTACGTTTGCATTTAAGGAGTAATATTAAAGAGAATGCGAAATGAAAAGGGACTCATTAGAAATATTTTGATTAATAAAATTTACGTATTATAAACAAGGAAACATAAAATTTACTCACGTTACTCGAATGAATCGCTGATAATTCCATAAATGGAAGCTTCTTCATCTGAATTTGTGAATCAGTACCTTCAATATCTTTCTCAGTAAAGCTATAGACTTCTAATAAACGACTATTTAATATATCCAAGAGTTGTTTTGTGAAGGCAAATATGTCTACAAACACAACGCACAATGTTATATTCAATATCTGAATTGCAGCTTTGAGAACGGCATTCAATGCGGATCCAAACGATTGCTCCATAATTCCATGAGAATACCAAATCACCCACAATCCATATACTATAATTACTTGCAACCACAAGAAACGCCTCTTTCTCCTGTAAAGTGCTTCCGGATCAATCAAGAGCATATCCCCAACTTGAGACAATTTCTCGACAACCGCATCCAACGTGCTCCCTCTGGAGGTTACTCCAATTAGTAACAACACTCCAGCAGCACCCATCATGAAAGTAAGTTCTAAAACATTCCCAACGACCTCGGTCACTCTTAATCCTCGTCCATCAGAGAGTTCCTTTTGTACGACGTAACAATACATCACCGTAAGGGCGCATACATTGAAGATGGCGTGCACTCTACCGCCGATAGACCTTGGTACCAATCCCAACAATTGCGCCACGTAACGAACGGGTCTCGTCATCCATTCAACGTCCGCCGTCGACTCGTTCATCTCGCCACAATGCTCCCGTGCAACCGACCTCGATTCCAATCTTCAGACCACGGTCTCTTCTCCAGATCGCCTTTCTCTTCGATGCAGGTTCATAAGCGAACGAGTCAGTCGTTGCACATTAATGTCGTAGTACTGCGGTTCTCTCGGAAGCTGTAACAACAGAGTCGTTCTTTATTTTACGACGGAGAGGAAGAATCACGCGCGTTCGCCATTCAGGGTTCCGCGTGGCATGACCTGTCGTCCGTGATAGGAGAGTCGCTTTTTGTATCCTGTTTGTGAGACTGAAACTCGTACTATGGGAATCACTGTGTATCAATTTTATTGAAATGCAAGGTCTAATATGACATCATAAATACGAGTTTTGGAATATTTTTAATGCTCACTAACTTTAAAACATCTGGAGTGCGCCCCACTCAACTTTCCAATTATAGCTCTAGCAACAAAATAGCAGTAAAAAGCATACATTGCAATGAAAATATAAAATAATTTATAGATAAGAAACATAAGAATGTTAAAATTATCAAACACGACGATAAATTAAACAATTGAATCAGTTTAAAAATATGTTTCCCCAAACTTCAAACCCACGACTGATTACAATACTTCCCCTTAATACATTCCGTATAATTGGAAAGTGAAAATATGGCAAGGAAAAATCATATGTTACGACTGCAAAACAAAATAAAGTCATTGAATTCTCCATTAACAAAATTTACAAACGTCAGATAGAAAAATCATATGATTCGGAAACATAGGGTACCCATGCTACACTGTATGATGGCACATTTTTTGAGGCTCCAACTCACACTTTGAGAGTTTCTGTATATCAATTACATATTACTTTAAGGACTGAAATGGCTGGAACTCGAAATCATAAAAGAATAATTTGAAATATTTTTATGTTCATTAACTTTAAATAATTTCATAAAAATAGTTACAACAAAAATACAATAAAACGATTGATTTTGCCATCAAGTAACAATAATTTCGATCATCGAGAGATAAAATTTTTTATTTCATTACGTGATGGCAATTCTTTCTATTTTATTTCATCTATTTAAAACATGCCGAAAATATTTAAAAAAATATTTAAACCTTGCATTTTATCCGCATAAAACCTAAAAAGTTGAATTCTAATAATTAGCGTAACGCGTAACTTGAACAATAAAATTTATATTTTAATTTTTTATTCCATAAAACTTGAATTATCTAGAGGACATGGATACTTTTTCTTTGTTAAAATTTCATAAAGTGTTATGTTTTGAAGATGCTTCTTAGATATCCCTATCAATTCATAACCTAGGTAGAAGTTCCTCGTGTCCATGAGGAGACCCATTCCCTATGAGATCCGGAGATCGACTTTCACTTTCGCTCAACACAAAAGTAAACAATTTTGTGGCATCTTTAGATCTAGCGGTTGCGCGATCCCGTCGTGGGTTGTGGTTGACAATAAATTTCTTCAGGAGGAGAAAGAGAGTTCCTTTACGGTCGCCGACGACGACCAGAGCGCAGCATGTGTAATTCAGAACATAACATAATTTATGACAAATGACGTTCGCGTGCATGTTACTAGACGTGACTTATGGGGTAGAGCGCATGAGACACCGACTCGATTTGCAGTCTTTTGTTCCAGGGCGCATTTTTTTTCCGTATTTCACCCAACAATTACGCGCAATCAACGCGGGGCGAGGGGGAAATCCCAGTATCTGATGTCGGTGTGTCACGACTGTAACTCGCTTGTGAAACGGAACTGGCCCGAGGTGTACTCTCGATCTGTGGACCAATGAAAGGATCATTTTCTATCATAGAATTAAGGTATGATGGAGATCTACTAAGGAAATATGTTTCAAACTTCACGGGAAACATTCTAAGAGATGTCCCCAGAGATGCGATAATATGAAAATTGTAATACAACAGAAAACATATTGATATCCCTACCTTCAAAGCAGTGTTAATGTAGAGAAGTAATGACAATTCCACACATTATCGAAGATGAAATTTTCTGGCCCACATTGAATCTTATATCGAACGTGCAATTGAGAACCAAAAGTAAACTCTTGACAATTTCCTGAATATTGAGATTTTTTTTTTTCTTTTGCATGCTCAACATATTCAACTTTTGTTTTTTAAGCTTTGCAGTTGTCGTCTCATCCAATTATATACAAGTTGTTTGATATACATGTTCTCTGCAGTTAAGATTTGAACTGGTTTGCTTATTTTTTGTCTAATACATTGTATGAATATGATAAAGCGAACGGAGATCGTAAAATAATTTCCTGTATCGCTACACAGTTTTTTTATTAAGGCGAAGAACGTTACGAAAGCAACATAGAAAACACTTTCGTCTAAATCCTTCAATGTTTTTGACGAGATGCAGATAAAAGGAAGATCACTATACAGTGAAAATTAAAAAAAACTTAAATATTGCATTTTAATCAAAAATCTATTAATCCGAAGAAATTAAAAAGGTAAAGATATCAGACCAAAACAAAATTTGAAAAGAAAAATGGTTGTTCTTGCGTATGGTTAATAAAATATAGAACCTTCTTTAGAAAACAATCACAGTGCATGAAACTCTCGCTTTATTTCTTGCAGTATTCCCGTTCATTTCTTTCCACATTCTCAAGCTCCGCAGATCACTAATACCTTGTTAATGTCAGTACATAAGCTTATCGCGCTGTGCTCACGTGTTCAACGTCCACGGTCCAATGAGGTGCAAGCGAAGCCGCGCTGGGAGGCCGACTTCGGTCTTAGTGGACAGCTATCAGCGACAACCGGCGTCTCTCTTCTCCCGCCTCTTTCTAAACGCGAGTCTGACGCGCCATGCTTTCCAGAGGCATCGCTGGCCCCGCGCCAATCGCGGAGCAACTGTTCCGCGGCACGCGATTCACAACCGATCTTACTGCCACCTGTCGTGGGATCCGAATTGTTTGCGCGGTTCCTTTTGCGGACGTAGAGTGACGTACATTTCGCAGAATGTTTATCAAATTATATTTGTTGAGGTCGCAATCTTCGACGAAATATTTAAATTGCTTTAATGATTGAATTATTAACCTGTACTTCATACTTATTACCCACATTTTCAGAGTTATTTTATTTCAAAGAAAACTATAATTTTAAACACTCCATTGATATTAGAACAATTGCTATCAATAGTATTTCCATAAAAATCTTTCGTCTTACATACCTCTTTCTCTAGCAGCACATTCCGCAAAAATTAAGGTTTTCAACTACTTATTTTTACACTCGGTGACAAAAAGTTTATTTCAAGTTCTAAAATCACTCTACATATTTGTATCCGTAATTTTATTTCTTCAAATATAAAATATTTTTTTCAAGCTATTGAATTTATTCAAGGGTTTTCTTGAATCAAATGCAAATAAATGAGTAACCACCATCCATTAACATTAGTATGCTGAAAATCAAACCTTTGAAAACCGGTTGGTTGTTCCAGGCATCTATGTTATTCGATCTAAATTGTGGGAATGGAGCAAGTTCATCTTGTACAGAAAAAAGTTAGAAGTTCCTTGACATGATGAATTGTATAGTTCAAGATCATGTTTATACGAGCAAATGTTTATACATGTGTAAAAGGCATACAATATGGATCGTGCAATATTAGCAAGGACGAAGCCACCATATTTGTATGCGATAGGATCGTTGCAGTTCACAGATGATGTTGGTTTTGAATTCAGGTCGGAGTAATGGTGATTGATCGTAGTCACGGTAAAATATTCATAAAAAATCGTTTGAAACTGAACCGATGATTACATTTAAGGAAGTCATTATTCCACTTCCTAGATGAAAGATCGATCGAATGTGAGAGGTAAGAATTAAATTGTCAATTTGCTCTCGACTGTATAAATGACTTGAATATTGATCCTTGGAACCTCTACCATGAACAAAAGGAATACATGCAAAAAAAAAAAACCTTCATTAATTTTCTGAGTCGGTCTCACAAATGAAGTGAATGTATATCAGTTTGAATTGAACTCATTGATTTATAATTTGTCGCAGCGGATATACTACAAAACATGATATGCATAGCACATAAATCTTACAGGAAACTACCGGATCTCAAAACTATGTATGTATTTTATAACCGGAACACGACTTACAAGAAATACACCTTAGATTACATAGCTTGATACATTTATTCATCATCAAGGTGAATTTACGACGTAGTTACATATTTTGGTATATATGTCAATGAACAATAGTTCTTTGAAATATGGGTGCATGTCTTTGTGGTAGATATGTAGTTCTAATCAATGTGCTCGTATTTTTTATTTTTCTGATGAGTAATTTATATTGGGTTTGATACAATATTAAATACCTTCAGATGAAATATTCAAGTTCATAATGCAAGTATTCCGTTTTCGTGTGGCGACGGAATCACAAATAAGTTTAAAAACATATAATGCATTTATACGATCAAACTACTATAAAACTGAATTACGGTGTTTGAACTCATCAAAAACGATTAGGGAGAGAATACCTAATTGATAAAAATCAAAAGACTTAATGATATGGTAAATTTACATTAACGAGATACGAGGGAACCAAGAGCTGTATCTAGTCCATTGTTATTTAGACAAAGAGCAATATAGTCGACCTGATAGTAGATAAAATACTTCGTGTATTAAATATTACATAAATCAGAAGTGTATTCTAAGCGTAATGATAATTTTTTTAAAGGTTTTAATGCAAAAATTTGAATAAAAAATACTAATTAGAAAATTTTAAAGATTCAAGAACATCATTGTTTACCGTGTATGGTTATATAGCGACGTATAAGCTACAAGGACAGTATGACACCTCGTAGGCAACAACGGAATATCAATCATAAGGATCCCAGAAACCTTCCCAGATTTACAATCATAAGAAGATCGTAGTTCAACATGTCCTGAATTATCTTGGATAAAAGTATATTGTAATTGGCTAGAGTATCGAAAAAAACGAGCTTTGCGATCATCTTTAAGTGCATCTTTTCTTTTCAATCAATTGAAATCAACCTGGTCCAATATGTAAAATCAGAGTTAAATAAGACTGGTCAAGTTGAAACAAGTATTTCCAGACTTTTCGACCTCTCTTTTATTTTATATTTATTAGAGTTCAATGATGTACTTGTATTTGATTTCAGCAAACGATATTTCCAAGTCAAAGTACACGAGTATATCACTATCTTTGCCTTCTTCCTGCAAAACCTCAACAAAAAGGCATCCACACTTGCTTTCCCTACCCGTTTACCACCTATATATATATATATATATA
>NNCF01132599.1:94290-123694 GCA_002313205.1 Laupala kohalensis | reverse complement strand
ATATATATATATATATATATATATGTAACCAAGGAAAAGTTAAAGTTAATGCAATGTATGAATAAACTTTATTGGGAAATAAGTTTCTTGTTTCTCCCATTATACCCACTATTAGATTCGATTAATTCATGTTCATTTGATTCAGTATTTTTGATACAGGGAGGTATCAGCAAACGACAAAAAAAGAAAGAAAGTAAATCACCTTTAGACAAAAGCAATTGCTTCAAATAAAATATATGATTGTCGCAGAAATATATGATAAATACGTGGAAGAAATGTATTGTGATATTGTGGAAAAGAATTAAACAATAATTAAAAAATCCACTGAAATTAACAAGGATTACAAAATAAAAGATATTTATGTGACGCAAGCGGACGATGAGACGTAGAAACGGATGATAATAATGATAATTTACTGTGGAAAATGAGGTTAAAAACTGTTGTTCATCACATCAAGAGTAATAAGTTACATTAATATCTGATAGTGAGTAAGAAACCATACCACTAAGTCAATTAAAGTAAAAAAGGAGAAATCATAAAAACCTGGGTTTGTATGAGATGTGAACTTGTATTCAGCTGAATTAAGATTAAGGTATTCAGGTATTAACAGATACAAAAATAATATTACCACGAATTTAAAATATGGGTGCTCTGGTTAGAAACTGTTTAATTCATTAAAATGATGTACAGTAGAACTCAATTATCCGGGTCAATTGATATCTAACACGATCCGGATAATCAATGTCTGGATAATTGATCTTCTTCCAAAATAAAGATTATTTTTAGTGCAAAATTAAAAAGAAATATCGTATAGTTGAGGAAAAACAAAGCTAAAAATATACAGTTCATAAACAGTTTATTAATTTCACACGTCTATAATGGTTAGAGTTTATTGAGTTCAGTAAAATGTAAAACTAGTTACGTGTTCTGTGGTAAAAAATACAACAATTATTTTCTCCCATCGATCTGGATAATTGGTATACGGATCATATATGATGGGATTCCACATAATTGAAGTTCTACTGTATATTGTATGATAAAGGCCAAGTAGTAATTGTGCAATGACAATTCAAAATCATCACTGAATTCTTCAACGCAGGTGGTGATTGTAATAGTAGTACTAAGGAGAGTGTATAGGAATTCATTCACCATGAAATCTCGCCATAAAAGACTTGACAGTTGTGATTTCTCAGTATCTAAAGAGTAACTGGTGAACCACTTCTGCCGAGACAATACCAAAAGCACACCCGTGTGGAAGAATATCGAAGCAACGAAGCTGAATGCCGGGCACTCAATGATACCCGTATTGAAGGCACAAAGCGCCCAACCAAGCACCGGTGACAATACATCGCTCAAGCTATATTAATCCATCGTTACTCGCCTCTTGGGGGTGGCACCGGAGCGGGCTACTTGAGGTTGTAACGAGCTATTTTTTACTCTTGAAGAGACCGAGAGAAACTGTCAATGGAGACTGAACTGCGGGCCCTTTACCACCTCCACAGCCACAATTACCGACTGCGCTACTACCACCATCACCTCTATAGCTGACAACCCCATTGCACTGCCAACATTTTATTAACCGTCTCCTGGTGAGCGAGGTTCAAGTGCGTACGAATGTTACAAGTGCCGCAGTGCTCGTAGTATTGTCCCTGGACTAAATGGGTCAGAGCGCATTTTACCCCGCTCCCGTGGGAAAAAAGGAAGGAAGCGGGGTGAATATCAGTCGTTCGTGTTTTACAATAGTTAACGTATATTTTTTGCGGCTCATTTTTATTCGTTTTAATTTTGAAGTCCCTTTCACTATTTATTTTATCCCCTAAAAACTTTTATGTGTTCGTACCATCGAAGAACAAGGAAGTTAAAATCGGTTATTTGTTGAATGTTTATAACCATCTCATCATACATGAAAAATATTTCCTTAAATAATTTTTTGTTTCGAGTATTAGAAAGTATAACATGTAGTTAATCACAATTCAGTTTTTAGTGGAGAATTATCGTGTAGGATCAGGCAGGATACAAAGCAAATCTTAACTATAAACACAGATTACTGCTACTAGTAACAAGACAACTGCACGTTCTGCCATATATCACAGAACCAACGCAATGAACCATTGCTTACCAGAAAATAAATGACTGTGACCTTAAGTGTGCATCGGCATCCCAGATAAATATGTCAAGAGAACAAGGACTAGGGAACAATATGCCAGGGGTAATAGTCATTATTTGTTCGTTATATAGACTCTTACAACAAGGAAGTTATTGTGAATAGGATTGAGAATAGAGATTTGACTCCGGAAAGTTCTCTACTGTTAACGTGAAACTGTATGGATATATCCGTTTCCTAACAATACTCTCTCAGGCGCAATATTAGGAATAAGTCTTCAATTGTTCAATTGTGTAGTGCTTTCCGACAGTTTATTGAAAGACGAAAAAAAAAAAAAGATCTTGTACGTCGGTATTAAACAGGTTAAACTTTTTATCCTTATGTGCTTTTCTCACATATGTAATTCCAGTTTCTAGAATAACCAATGTTTTACAACATATTTATGATGGAATTAATGTTCATAATAAAGTTTTGTTTTCAAGAACTCTTCCAACTCCTTCAATAATCCAGATCAGGGGTCTCCAAACTACGGTCCGCAGACCATGTTAAGAATTTGAGTCCATTCCAAGTATGAGGCGTGTTAGTAATCGTAAAAAATGATTGAATAAAGAGAACGGTACTTAGGGAACATAACCTACCAACACATTGCCAGTCGAGGGAATATGTACATGAATCAAAGATACATCTTATTGATCGTCTATATTCACAGAGTTGGACATTCAATCCACGGATATTAGGATGTTCCAGAAACCTATTTTTCGTGAAATTGAAGATTATTCAGCAAGACTAATGGAAACGTGACCTCGAAATTAATCACTTCATGAATGACAAGTTCAAAAGAGAAACCCTTTCTCAGTTAACAACTTCCTTCTTCAGCTATCTCGATGTCGAAGTCTTCACACTATTTACCTGTATTTGGGACTCCAGTAAACAAACGTTTCCTTTCATGTTCAAAAAATCAAAATATAGGGGTGCGTTATTTTTATGTCAACTTTTGCGTGGCAGTTTACATATTGAACACGCCAGATTAGAGTCTAATTTTGACAAACACTTTCACATGTCTCAATGGGGATTTTAATCTATAAATTGTATCGATTATCTAAAAGTAAAATTAAAAAAACTGTTCGTTTTTTTTTGTTTTTTTTTGTATTTCTAATGCATATGTTCATCCGGTCCACATGGTCTTAACGCTCCAAATGTGTCCACCATGTTCCAGTAATTTGATTTAAGATCTCTGATCAAGAAAAATACATACTATCGAAAAAACTTACCAAATTTCTATTAGTAATCTAGTTCTTTGAGACTTTTTAATTGCTCACTTAATTTTTGTCATAAATTTCCGGAAATGATATATTGTTTCTTGTAAGTATAGTCTAACTGTGTAGAGAGAAAAATATTTATTAAAATATAAATTAATTAATATTTTTATGATAATTTGAACACATCTGAATGATAATCATACAAAAAGTAAGAAACGTCAATGCTCTATCTACTTGTTTCACGAAATAAGTTATAATTTGGAAAACTAGGGAAAATAAACAATTTAATTTTATCTTACGGTTCATACCAAATTTTATAAGCAATTTTATACAGCATTCCCAATTTTTAGAAATAAAAATTAACAAGAAGAAAGCTTCACAAACAAATAGACCTAAGAAAACGAGAATAAATCAATACAAATGATTGAAATAAAATGTTGATTCTACCGGGATTTTTTGTAATGATTCATCCAATAGTCCGTTACCCGCATTCACTTATCGAAAACTAAGAGGCACAATAGTCATATTTAATGGGTAACATCTATCACTGAATCGTGCTAATTGCACGTATTCATTAAGAGTATTTTATAAATCAAATTTGACAGCTATCACAACATAAGCGCCAACCAATGAATACCATCGTGAGTAACTCATAGAAGGCTTGAACGCTCAAGGAGCGTGGGAAGCAAACAGACGAAGGGGGCAAAGCGGAGGTGGCGTTGCTCGTCAGCGGAGAGCCCGAGCGTGGAGCAGGTGCGCGGGTAAATTGCGCGAAACGGCTTGGAAAAACTGACGCGCGTTCAGTTTCGCTCCGTTGGAAGGAAGTGATTTCTCTTCTTCATGTACGCTCCACGGCACTTCTTCTTGAGGAGTCAGACCAAGCACTAATGTACTTTCTTGCGTTTGTTCTTTGCGATGAAGTGAATAGAGAAGAAATGTTTTATATGCTCCTAAGAAAAAGGATACGCCAGTTACTAATCGTTTGTAACAGCGTTCTCTTCGGCAACTGGATTATTCAATGATAGTTATTTCATTAATAAATAATAAGCTGATCATTCAAAATAATCCTTTCGTGTAAATTTTAAGTATTACGTTCATCTTTCTTCATTTATTTATACTTCTTACTATTGATGGTTCATACTTGTAGGAACTTTTGTAAGACACGTATCTTTGACAGCTTTGAAGGCTGCAACTTAATTTACATTTGAATGAATAATAATTGCGTTGAAACGCCGAAAATTTCAATTAGTTCATTTTTCAGAGAATTCTTTTAAACGTACTGTTGTGGTAAAAGTGGAGAAAAATGAGAAACTCACATATTTCTAATATTTTTATTTTGTATATTGAAATTCTAGAAGTGAGGTGAGTATTAAATAATGAAAGTTATGATTATAAAGATTAATAATAATAAATTAAAGGGTTTTAATGAATTATTGTTATGAGTAATGGTTTCAGATGAAACTGAGATACGTAGAAAATGTAAACAAATATTAGAATGATCCAAGAGAGGAGTAATGCTGAAAGTTTTATAAATTTCAATAATGTTTACAGAAGAAGAAAGTATAAAGATGTCTTAAGCATTCACTTAAATTATCATTAGAAACCCACTACAAGAGTTTGTACGTATATTCACAATTGTTTTCATAACATTTAATATTTCAGTATTTTGAACATAATTATTCTGTCTTTCGAATGTATCTGATGCTTCTGACACGAAATTATAGAGTAAATAAATAGATAAATAACACCAATCATAAGGCGAAAAAAAATCGATAACGATGTTATACAACAATTTCTTATTTTCTAATCGGTGACACTCAACTTATTAATACACATCATTAGCCCCTCTGTGGTTTAGGTGGTAGCGTTCTAGCTCATCACCCAGTCATTCCAAGATCTATTCCGGGGGGGGGGGCGAAATAAATTTGTAGATTTTCAAATGAATGTCCCAGTTTATATAGCTGTGACAACTGAAAAGCAAACCCTCCTTCCTCTATCCACCTCCTCCTAGTATCAATAACTCATACTATTACAAAAAACCCTGCTAACCCCACCACGTGAGTCAAGTTGTTGGTAAACCCAACAAAGCAGCCCACCTACCAACAATAGCCTCCCAGCCAACTCCTACCTTTCTATCGGTCCATGTAGATAAGCTGGAATGGCACACTACATTTCCCATTGACAAATACTACAATAAAAAATAAAACATTTCAGTAGGAATTAGTCAGCTGCCATTCACCACACCTTTTCTACTCAACGCCACAATTTGTCGCGTTCTTCCATGTGGCAATTAGCTTCAATTGCGCAGAGCGGACCATGCTTTATCTGTAGGGACACGTGTTCGCGTCCCGGAGCCGCGAACCGCCGCAGGATCTGGCGTATGCTATCCATTACAGTACCTAACGAGCGTACAGTCACATCACGGCAGCCGCCCCCGCCTTCGCTCACTTCGCTGATCGTATCGGTGGATGCAAGTCCCGTCATCCCACCACCACAAACACCATCGTGAGATAAGGGAGACACCAGAAACACCATCGTGGATTCAGGGGAAGAAACAGAGAAATCACACGTTGTTACAAAAAGAATATATAATATTTCAGTGAGAGCTCTATCGTCAGGGATTACCCGGTATGGCTCTACCGTCAGGTATTCTGGCTGAGGTTTCCAGCTGGGTTTTTTTTACCAATGTCAGTTCAGTATCTTACGTGAGAAAAGCACGTAAGGGTAACAACCTACTCCGACGACCAAGATCCTTTTTTTTTCATATTTCAACAAACTGTCGGGAAAAACTTGAAAATTGAACAATTTAAAACTTATTCCTAACATTCTGCCTAAGAGAGTATTGTTAGAAACTGGATATTTCCATATAGTTTCACATTAAGCCTCTGATCTTTTTGAACGCTTTGTCTATACGAAATCGTTATCTAGATTATCAGGAAAATACTTCTGAACAGAGAAACACATTGCTCAATCATTATAAAAGCATATAAATTTATAAACAGGTACGTCCACAGGAATAGGTTGCCAGCATTCAATTGATTATTTTCATCAGTCTTATGATCTTGATGTGTTGGTGAAGAAAATGAGTTTTCTCTTCATTATGAGAAAGAAAACTTTATCCGCTTATATGTTTTTGCCATATATTAATAATACGCTCTCTTATTTTCTTTTCACCTTGGAGTAAAAGCGATTACAAATTATTCGGTGTAGTCTCTCAAACACTCATATTTGTATGAGTGACTCTCATCATTTCAGCAGCCATTATTTATCGTTCACCATTTCATCGGGATATTTTCAGTAATTACGAAATGCCCATCTTTCTTTGCTGTACCAAAGTTGGACTGTGACCTCTCGTACCTTATTGTTCTATAAGGGGCAGTCAAATGAAAACGAGACAGATTGAAAATAAGTAAAATGTTTAGTAACTCAAAAGAAGTCACCATAACTGTTAATACATTTATCCACTTGTTAGACAAAATATGGAAATTGCATGGGAGAACTGGACTGCATGGAGGGAAACTTTGCAAAAATTGAAGTGTGCTATCAAGTCCAAACGCCCAGGAATGTTGACGGACGGCATCATTCTGTTGCACGATAATGCCTGCCCATATGTCGCCAAGAATGTTTCAACTGCGCTGCAGAAGTTTCGCTGGGAAATCCTTACACATCCTCCACACAGTTCAGATCTCTTCCCATGCGATTTCCATATTTTTGAAGAAAGATATTCGTGACCATCAATTTGCTTCGGACGAATAGGTGCACTTCTGGGTACAATCGTGGTTCCGTAGACAACCACAAACATTTTTTCATGAAGGCATTGACCGTCTTGTCTCATAGTGGGATAAATGTGTTAAAACTTATGGTGATTACTTTTGAGTTAATAAACAGTTTACTTAATTATTTTAAAATCCGTCTGGTTTTCATTTGACTGCCCCTTGTATATCCTAACCCGTTTATACGCACCTTTTCAAAGCAATCCTTCGGATTCTGTACCTCTCTACAACTCGCATTATTTACTCCGCTTTACGTGAGCAACCACTCCCCATACGACCTAAGCCTAAGCTTTAATTGACGTCATTCCCGCAACGCGCGCTTAAGCGGACGCCGCCGTGCAAATGGAACCACCCATATATATCAAGGCCCCTCCCCATTTTTGCAAATGTCCACTAGTCGCCGCAGCAGCAACAGCATATAATTGCACACGGCGTATCTACAGTAATCGATCTGCCATACGCTAATTGGAAGTGAAGGTGCCATAGGACGCTAGTGTTGCAAGACAACTAGAGCGATATATTATGAATCGTACGTCATGGAGGTTATAACACCCATGCTTCAAAATGAGAATTTAATTTTTTACCCTTTTACTTTATGCATAGACTGGCGCAACGCTTTGTATGAAGTATTGTACATTGTATTTTTACTTTAATGTGGATAGGGATCCATGAATAGAAACTTAGAATCTAGGCACATACTGGTTTCAGTGAGTTTTCCTATTCATTCCGTGTGTGTCTAAAGTAACAGTCGGTAAAAAATGTGTTTTTGTAGTAATTTTTACGACAAATATATCAAATTAAAAATATTCTGATAATGAACCACAACTTTGAGACCTAAGTGCTCTAAGATTCTTGTTACTAATTTTCCCGAAAAAAAAGATAATGTAAACAAATACCGTTGGTATATAAATAATATCTCATTCACAAGGTACTACTAAAATGATTTGTTAAAAATACCTTAAAAATTTACACTGTAAAATCAAGTTGCTTGCACTTCCTCAAAATTTCTGGTAACCCTACTTTATCTATCACATTATTATTACATTTACAACTTTCACACGTGTCTCCATATTCGTGTTATATTATTGAACACTCCGCGTTATTTGTGGAGCATCTTGCTAGCAGATGAGACTATATATCTTACGTGAAATGCAGAAGAGTAACAAATTAACCATGGTCAATTGCGCGCACACGACGACAATTGGGAGTTTATTCCATTAAATCTCCATGTAAAGATTCCAAAAATCCGGTTTCTATTTGGAAAAATTTCTATGTAGAGAAACACAATGCTTCTTTCTTGATTCTTACAATAAATTCCGTCATTACATTTCTAAAATAATATTTTCTTTCACATAGAACTGAAAAATAAGTCAGTTTCTTGTATTGGCATGTTACTTTTTAAACTGTATAGTGCAAAATTAGAGTAATTAACTAGATTAATCATGTTACGTCGAATGAAAATGGGAGACGGGACCGGGGATCGAACCCGGGACCTTGAGCTTTGCGCGCTCATGCGCAGTCGGTAGGCGCATGAGCGCGCAAAGCTCAAGGTCCCGGGTTCGATCCCCGGTCCCGTCTCCCATTTTCATTCGACGTAACATGATTAATCTGTTACCTGGCGGTGAGGTTCACCGCATTCTAAGAGATTTCTAAGTAATTAACTAATTATTGACGAAAATAAATCAACCTTAATGCAACTAATCTATGAACATTATGTCATTTGTTATCTCAGTTACTTTACTACTGATTAAAAAAGAAAGGAGAAACATGCTTCTCCTTATGGATAATTGGAAATAAATGGGAAAATTGTTTATGTTCTACAAGAGTTGCTGTGCAGGGAAGATAAATTAGATAGAAGGAAAACAATGCGCAAACATATGAATAATAATTTGGTGTAAATAATGGTGTTGTTTCAGTAGATGACTTCTGCACAATTTCCAATCGTTTTTTTTTTTATATTAAAGCAGATGTTTCTTCCTGCGTATCATCAAGAGTTTCATTTTCCTGACCTTTTGGAAGAGGGTCATCGATCATATTAGATATGCAGAATCAGACAAAAGTTATTCAATTATTCGCCTCATTTAGGAGACACAAGATAAACTGTTTGATTGAAACCCTTACCATTTAATGAAGATCCCTTGCTATTATTGTGAGTGTGAAATCTCGAATCATCCTTCGGAAATGGCCTTTGTATTGGTCATCTTCATTAACCTACATCCGATAATCTCTTCGTTAATTTCCCTCGATTACGCAGCACTTTTTGCACAGGCTTCTCTCCTTCAATGTTCCATTGTCTTCAGAGACAACTTGTCTACTAACTATTAAGAAGAGTGAATACTTGCACATCTATAATTAATGAATGATGAGACGATTCAATTAACTACATTAATTAGAAATGGTGAGGGAAGGTACATGTGATGTATTTTATATATTTCCAGTGACGTAGAATACGAAGTAATTCATTTTATGTATATTCATTTTGTGGTATATTAAAACGTTCTCGATTTAAAGAAAAAGTACCTCCCAAAAGTTCTCCGTAATGTTAAAAGATATCTCGCTATTTCTTTTAAATTGCATTCAATTATCTTTTGAATAGTGTGTAATCCTTTTCGCTTTCTTTTGCATAGTTTGAATATATTGAAATAGAAATTATCCTCGTATTTCCTTACTTTTTCTGACTCAGTTGAATAAATGTTGTGAGTCAGTGGAACAGCAATGACTATTATGGTGGCTGTTTTATTTTCCTTGTCAATGTGAAGGATATCTGGGCAATTATAATCCACTGATTTATCTGTCAACACAGATCTATCCTAATAGAGGACGTGTTTCTGATCTTCAAGTACTGCTGGCGATTGGTATTTATAATATGGTGGTGTTACATCCCGTCTTAATAATTCGTAATTCATTCCAAGCTGCTGAAGGATTAGCTTGGCCACTTGGTTATGCCTGTTTAAGTAAGCATTTTCTGCGAGATGAACAACCTGCCATGAGATGTTCGATGGATTCTCCAGCCCTTCCGCACTTCCTACATGAATCAGAAACATTGAGTTTGAGGATATGTTTCTCATAATCTCTTGTCCTCACCACTCTATCTTGAATGACCATCATAAACCCCCCAGTTTCAGTGTAAAGGTGTCCAACCATGATCCATTGCAGAGACGCAGTTCTATCTATATCAGCAGCATTCAACAACTTTGGGAATTTTCCATATAGTGCCATTGTTGTTGTTGTTATTATTATTATTATTATTATTTGATCTTTTATTTCAATTCGCTTAAAATGGTATCGATTATGTTTCCATTGTATTATTCGAATACTATTCGGTTTGGTTTGGTTTGCTATGCACATCAAAAATATTTAGATAAGAGGAAAAAAATATGACACCACCTCTTGATATGATTTCCGCCCATAACCATCCCCTACGCTATCGTCTTCCCGTCCACTTTCTCGAGTATCGGCCTCGATGACTCGTCGCATCTCTCCGCCGCGCCTGTTGCATGGACCGGAAGCGATGAAGGGTCTCCTCCAGAACAAACACTCCTTAAAGAGGGATGCGCTCCAAGATCAAGACGTCGTCTTATCACGCAGGTTCAATATCGCAGGAGAACACGGTGACGTGCATATCGAGAGTAGTGCAGTCAAGTTACTTCATCTGTTATAACATTTAAGCTTTTCGTGGCCTGAATTATAATCTTAAAATATGTTGCTTCCAACAAACTTATTTGAAAACTAAAACATACCAATATTTTATAAATGTTTATCTTTTTATGAAACTAAAAGTATAGCAAATATGAGAAGTGTTCTCACAGGATTCTTCTCGTACGTTACAATCAGGACAAACAGAATTGTTCACAATATCTACCTTCTGTTTCGTGATAGTAATACATGCTACACAATTGAACCAAAAAATTATCAATCAAGTCAATACGAACATCTTATTCCGTTATATTTCTATTACGATTTATAAATAACCATAGATTTTGTATCGGAAAAGCGAATAATTTATATTTTATTGAAAATGTTTATTAGTAAAATTTGGCTAGCCTAGATTGGGAAGAGAGTCTCCAATGACCTTTCATACGATTCCAATATCTACTTATTTTTATTGTCCAATTTTTCTTCATCCAGTATTTTACAAGGAGTTTAGAAAATTTTCAGTGTTTATTAAATCATCAGTTATACATAATAGTATAATTTTCCAGTGAGTACTATTTGATTGTCTTACCCTAATTTGATTGTCCCCAATCTCACAACTATGAGCGAAGGAAAGAAAGCATTATCTTAAGAGTTTGGAATAGAGAAAAATGTAAGTTTGGAATAGAAAAAGATTAAGATTAAAATGGTGAAAATCTTTCAGCTGTTAACTCATACTCAACGCAGACATAATGAAGTGAGCATGGAAAGGTGATATTTATTCAGTGAAGAAACATTGCTTCAATGAAGTTACATAAAAGTTACAATGAAGTGTTTAAGATATGATCGGATAGAGTACAAAGAAAACTAAAAAAATAAAGATTTTTAAAAACCTCAAGATGATAGACCAGAATTGAATATGTGGTCTTCCAATTGTCTAATTTATTTCGTTTTTGTTGTTAATTGACCATATATGACACAGTTTTTATTGAAATGTTGTTTGCTGTTGTTATATAACTATTAATAGCAATAAATAATGAATAATGTTTAATACTAAGAACTCTGGTGTTATTGGTTCGAATATTAAAAATATATTCTTAATCGATAGCCAATTAAGAGTTTATGTCATAAGGAATGTTCAAAATAAATAATTTTTGATAAGGAATATTTTCCCCTGTACTGAACAAACACCATTTCCTCCACCGAGTAAATGAAACAAAGGAAGTGGACTCCATCTATACAACCCAATAAACGTATTTTAAACCCCAATCCCATCAACATTTGCGATTGGTAAGAGCGACCACTTCACCGCCAACAAGGACATCCTCGAACGCCGAGAGAGGGACCTGTACACGCGCCTGCTTCTCCCCTGCAAAGCGCCTCGCCGGCTGCATTATCGCGCATCGCCCAGGGCGACAGCGCGCGCGGCATTACCATGTCAAAGGCAGACGGGGCACCCAGGCAGCAACGCACATATGCCGCCTTCAGAGGACGATCCAAATATCGACAGCTGCTTGCGACAACCTGCGCGCGAAGTGGTAGCAGCACGACATAGCAAACACTTTGGGAGCAGATGGAGCGTGTTGATGTTGGAGA
This sequence comes from Laupala kohalensis, assembly GCA_002313205.1. Classification (NCBI taxonomy): domain Eukaryota; kingdom Metazoa; phylum Arthropoda; class Insecta; order Orthoptera; family Trigonidiidae; genus Laupala; species Laupala kohalensis. Next base: position 111,329 of record NNCF01132599.1, on the reverse strand, counting down.
GGAAGGAAATCGACATAGGAAATTTGGTGTGGGCAGAGATTGTTATGGTGGTTCAAGGCTGGAGAAGGAAAAAAAGGTAGCCACGGTTAATACTCGGTTTAAAGAAGTACTCTATTAAGAGCTAGATTGATTAAAATGTTAACACTTAATCATCAAAGACGAATATACAAGAATGGGTTTCACTATTCAATGATTTTCTCTACAGATTTGGTAATTTTTATCCTCTCCGGTACAAAAAAAGTTAATTTTTTTTCTGTGAACAAAAATATTACACGAATAAACTGAAGTTTCACCAACCATGTTTATTGTTAAAGTTAAGTTTCGACTGCATAGCAGTCATCTTCAGTAATCTTTCTCCGGCATTTGCCACATTTCCTTGTCGGGAGCGGAAATTACCATTTTTCCTTCTTCGGAGGAATATTACTGAAGATGACTGCTTCAACTTTAATAATAAATATATGCTTGGCGAGACTAAGAAAATTAACTTCATTCTTAATTATACCAGCAAAATGTCACCAACTATATTTAAAAATATATTTGATCATAAGGATGAACTAATGTGAATTGTGAAAAAGAATAATCTCTTATAACACTTTTTATGTCCGAAACAATTATAAATGTATTCAACGTAAATAAAGCTTAAATAAAAGAACCGAAGTAAATTTGTGACTGAGTAATCGCTTTAGACAGCAGAATACTGTAATACATTAATACTTTAATGCAGGTAAGAATAGTGTTTACGAAATTAGGTTGTAAATAGTCCCAGTCAACAGTACGCCTACATGTTACAAGAACGAACAACAGAACGTATGTATTTTGAGTTACATGAATATTTTGGTATGTCCTTGTAATTAATAAAGGTTTACACGATATAAAAATTACAAGTTAATAAAAAAAATTTCACGTTGTCATATGCAGTTTTAAGCTGCTTTTTGGAAATATTATTTATTTCCAAAAATCGGAATGGTTTTATGTATTATTCTGCTTCGGTAGTATACATTTATATAATTGGATCCCTCTTCCATACTTCAAGTTGTCCCAGATGGGAGAGAAATATACCCCAATCATATCATTTAAACACACTATGGTACTCAATAGATTCAAGATAGTTGGTTGAATTTGTGCGATTAATTAATAGCTGAAAGAATGTATAAAATACGACCTTCTATTGCAGACAACTATATTCTGTTAACAGTATTAACATTTCGTTTCTTATATGAGAGACATTATGAGGTGTTGACTAGACTAATACATACACACCGCACCATGGTGATATACCCGTATTCAACTACTGCGTCAAGGAACTATTATATTCTTTGCATTATACCCTTTCTTTAAATCCGATTCATCTTGAAATACTCAAAAGAGCTATAAAGCCCGCTTTACACGGTCCGTTTTACAGGCAATTTGCGTGGAATTGCTGAACAAGAAATGGACGTGAAGTGGATGACGTCACGATTGACGTCATATACGTGTATATGAAATGGATTATCCAGAGAAAACGTTCTACACAATGGATGAGACATGGATGCTATTAGTATGTGATGTCTCTGGACGCCACGGTGAGCGAACCAATCTGCTAACATTAACTGGGCTACCAATTCTCAGAACATGACTTCATTGATAAATGAATGGTTTGTTTGATATTGTTCAGTATGACTGATTTCCAAAGTTAAACGAACCAGAAAACACCGCAACAAAGAAAAAGCACAACTACCTACACTATTTAACCATGCAACCGACTCGAGAGAATACAGGCGCTGCATCTAGTAAGTAAAGGTGCCACTAGAGTGCGTTAGTCAATTTGTATGGGTCGTACTGAAAAATAGAGTATGCTTAAAAATTTCAATACAATCCAGACTGGTGTGTATTGCACGAAACAGTACGTAAAATGAACCAAGTAATGCGGTCATAAGTTTCGTATTTGAAAACATATTTCGAAATATACGTTTATAGCTATGTACCTAAGCGCTATAGAATGGGATAAGCGTTGGTTTCCTCGAGACATTTATTCTGTTGGGGATCTATCAGGAGCGTGCCACGCAGGGGATCAGCATGAGAGCGCTCGATGAGCTTCGATTGTCAATCACAGGTAAGAGGGCACGCTCTCCGCGAAAGGGACTCCGCAGCTTTGTGCCGTATCTCCATCTATGCGTTCGAAACTTAGCACGAAGAATAGGGGGCATTGTTCCCTACATTCTTATGTAGGTCACGTTTTACTCTGTCGATATATCTGATCTCCGGAGTTTCATGATGATAATCGACGATTGTTTAACTTTCAGTATATCATTTCTTTTATTCTCTTGAATTTTTATTCATGTTTGTCAAAGTTCGTACTATTCATGATTCTACGCCCCCCCCCCCCCCCAAAAAAAATGTTGAAAATTGAAACACACTGGTATATTTATTTTCATTTTTTTACTCACTGACGAGTGTAATTAAAATCTGGAAAATTCAACAAAATCTGTTTAACGACTCCCTTAATCTTCGTAGAATATACCCTGTGATCTGGTAAATGTACATGAGCCCTAATGAGTACTAATAGGAAAATTGAATTAGGAATTAGGAATCATGAGCAAGTTTGGAAAGGAAGAAAATGTTCATTATTATTATTATTATTATTAAACTCTTCACCCATTTTTAAGTAAACTTTATTTGCATTTAATAACAAAGGTTCAATCCGGGTACGGGAACTCATCAGATACTTCGTCTGGTACGAGGAATTAGGTACTATTATAAATAAATAACGTAATAGGTGATTATTAGTTAATTATTTTATTAAAGTTTGGATGCTTTTCCCCAAGCAGCTCAGTTCAGGACGAGACACAAGGGATAAAGGGATATGATAAACACAATTTTTAATAATGTCCTAGTTTCTCATATATTTTAAAAATCATGTCACCCATGTAAAAAACATAAGGTGACATTAGTAACACGTTCCAGATTTTAAAACTAACTCAGTTCAACTATAAGTTTAAAGTCATAAAAGTGTAAATAGTGAACAGCTCCACTGTTTGTCTACTTACGGAGAACTCGTTTGGTATATTTTAGCATCACTGTAGATCGAAATTTCGAAAGTTAATATCAGATATTTTCTTCCAAAATTACATCTCAACGTCATCTCTCACCTATTGAAAACATTCCATTCACATCGTTCTTGATTTGTGTGGTACTGCTTATTCTGCTTATATTCGATGGCTATCAAAACTTCAATTGTGTTTACCATGTTTTTTTTTTTCAAGAAGAGCCGTCGTAAGGGTTATCGAGACACGATCTACTGACCCAGAGAGTTGGCGATCTCTATACCTGTGCGGTGATTGTGTCTCTCAAAACGTTGGTAGTTTGTATTGAAAAGGTTGCCACAAGAGGAAAGCGATAAAGATCAAGAAATACGATTATTTGCGTGAAGATATATCTGAAATTCTCCTGTCAGGTAAAGAAATAATGTACTAAAGAACAATGCAGCGGTCAAGACAAAAATCAGAATGGAGAATACAAATTACAAGTTCTAATTTCTTGGGGAATGAAACAATAGTTGGTAATTGATCTGAAAGAAAGAAATGTGATCCAATGTTGGTTTGTTACAACAAAACAGATTTAACTTAAAAATCATACTTGGGCATGTAGATTCCTTTCTTACATTTGTCAATAATAATTATTATTACTCGGATTTGCTCTTAGACTTTTCCACCCATATTTTTGAGATATAACTTCTTGATTTAATTTTTAAAAATAATCTTTGTTCTCCCTGTGCGAAACGAAAACTATTGACATCTCCTTTACGTACACCTATTTGCAGCTTAATATTTGTCATATTCATGACTAGAGATTAACTGGTGAAGGACGTATTTCTGGCAAGCTAATACGGTTTTTTCAATTAGAGATCCTTGAAAAGAGATTTAGATATCATTTCTTTGACAGAAGAGTGAATAACACTACACTGAGCATATATGAGCTAGTAATAATACTGAAAACAAATTTTTAATAAAAGAGACACAAATGGGGCAAAATAATGAGTGAAAGGAAATGGAGAACTACGTAGAAGTTGTCAATTGTTGTATGTTAAAGATGTTGAAGTAAAAGGCATGAAAAAAAAAAAAAAAAAAAAAGATAGCGAGGAAAGTAGCCGAAGATGTGAAAAGTAGTGATAACAACGGGACACAAACCTGGAGAGATAGCGGGGAGGAACAACATGTATCGCAGCCATCTTAGTCCGACTCAAGTAGGTGACCCTTTTGTCGACACTTTCAAAGTATCTAAAAGATGGTGATTCGTTTGGAGACATCGAAAGTGATTCGGACAATGCGAGGGACGTTCTGCTCTTGAGAAGACGTTTGTACAAAACAGATTACATTCTCGAAATCAGGGGGACAAACCCAAACCAAAGAATACTTTCTTATCTTTCTTTCAGATGTTAGTTCTGATAAAGATTAAGAAAGAAATGAGTTCTCTTCAGTGATAAAGTATTGTTTACTTCGGCACTATCTTAAATTATTTGTTTCATTATGTTTAATTGAAATCTTTGGAGATGAGATTCAATAATGTCTTTTTCTTTAGTCAAAACGTCACTCAAAATAATCCATTGTATTTTCTTTCTTTAACGATTAATTGCTTCGTTCTGGCTTTACAAATTCGAATATACAGAATGTTTGAATGTTTGAAAAACTCTCAAATGCAAGTTATTTGCGTAAATTGCAAGTTATTTTTCTTCGTGAAGCATAAAAAGAATTTGCAACACGAAAATGAAACCTTATTAGATTCTACTTATGAAATGTTGAAGAAGAATAATTGTGATAAAATAACTTGCAATTATTACTTATGAAATGTTGAAGATCATGGGTGGCGATAAAATTGTTCACAACATTGATGTACTTTATGGAAATTGAACTTCACTGGAATGAAGAAGAACGTCAATTGAACACATAATTTTGGTATTACCTGTAGAATTAAATTAAATGTTCAAATATGAACTAAATTGAGTTTGCTTTTTATATCTTTGGACATATTTACTCATTTTATTAATATTATACGCGTGGGTAACGATTTCAGAAATTTTGTAAAAAAAATATCTTTCGTTATTTGTAAAACATGATTTTTGAAAAAGTAATAGTAAATAAAAATAACATACTTCAAAGAATGAAGTTTACACTATTTCTTTAAGTCCCTATGAGCATGTTTTAAAATAATATGTCATACGTTTCTATGTACAAAATAAGGCATTATCTACTACACAATGGATATGAGCTACATGATTGATGAATTTTTTGTCTTTTCATGAATACCTGATGGTGACATTGGTCTAGGTATGAGGATATTACATACATGTTACGTTGGGCCAGTCAATATAAAAAATATAGCTCAACACACAGTCAACAGTGTTTCAAAGTGTGTGATTGATCAAGAATCATACATATTTACATTAGAATATTATTGTGTTATTTAGTAAATAGAATCATTATGTATAGTTTCGTGACATTATAGTCTTGAAACATTATAGTAAAAGAAAAATAAAGTCCACCTTTTCTTATTGGTTAACTCTATACCAATTGAATGCCACTGTAAATTTTTTTAGAAGAACAAGTACTTTTAAATACAAATTTAAAACCAAATGCAGACCCAAATTACGTTACATAAATAGCAAATTTCACTCAAGATATCATAATAATCTTTATTCTTTAATCACGAATATATCTTCATAATAAACATATGAAAATAGACAACTATTAAAATGCTGATTTATCAACATTGATGTCTATGAAAAATGTAATCTTGATGAACAAAAATTTGTCATATTTACTTAATTTTTATTTACTTTAAAACTCGTGCTATCAAACCAGTCTTGGGACCGACCACCCACCTTCAACACAATGCCTTAAACGACAGGTTGTTATGCTCGCATTGAACAGGTTCAACAAAGAAATTCCAGAATTCCCCGTTCATTGAGGAGAAACACCTTACACCAAACTCATTGAAGGATGAGCAAAGCCCACCAGCGCATTCACAATCGAACACTGCGACCTCCCAAGTCGTCGGAGAAATCAGTCAAACCTCGACATTTTCTACAATCGGCTGGTTGCTCCGAACATTCGAGTTCTTTCTCCAAGAACGCAATCGTACGGTCACGAAGAGTCAATGGGAACAATGCGCATTAAGGTTTCCTGAGTTGGAATCGACGGAAAGCGAGAGTATTATGGAACGCATCGATACGTAATTATGACTTAGTTCCAAAATAAATAAAATTATTGTCAAAAAAGCAGTTACAAACTGCGTATGACCACGTGGAGGACAACCAAATAATTAAATCTCCGGAAGCAAGCGAGGGACCATCTCTAACGCAGAGGTGGATTTAACATTTCAGCAAACTTCTAATATAAAAATCAAAATAGTTATTTCACAAAAACGAATTATTATAAACTATACATATTTGGGAAACATACAAATAAATAAAAATATTTCTTTCTTACACTATTTATGGAAAGAATTGAAGTCAAATAAAATTAGAAGTGTTTATATAGACAACGTTTTAGAAATTTAGGATTAAAATCACACAAGTTTTAAAATAAAGTTACCAACTCGTTATTAAATATCAAGTTGAACTTCGAAAACTTTTATTATTTTCGAAACGTTTGCCATAATTTAATTTTTATTTATCTCACCTCAAACCTAAATAATGATGAATTACGGAGTTGACAACGAAAATTTTATCCACGTGACATTACTGACACCACATTAACTCTGAGAACTGATTTTGGAATGAAAATGTCATCTTTATTCCATACAAGAGAAAATAACCCAGAAATTTTGGGACAGTCTTAAGAGTTTTAACAGTTTATTCCCCCATACATCAAATGGGCATTAAAAAAAAGTCTCATTCATTGTTTCGTATTAATTTTTTCGTCATTGGCACCACTTGATTTATCAAACATAAAAATATATTGTTTGTTCAGATTCCACTATTTTAGAATGAAGCAATGGCAAAAACTTTGAACGTGCTTTATCAGCTCTTTACACTGGAATGATACCATGCGATGACTTAAAATAGTAAAACAGTAGTTTCATAAATAATATTATTTCTTCTCTTACACGATGTATTTTGAAATAATTGCCTAACATTATGAAAGTAACACATCATTTGTTAAGACATCAATAAGAATGAAAAGTTCCAGGAAACTCAAAGAGCAAATGAATATCATCAGTACGTGTATCCAGGAATTCTCTCTCAAACACACACAAAAACATTACGTCGTTCACAAAACTCGATAACATTGCTTTACCTGCTAATCAGCTGTTTGGAAGATAGCCATTCTCGGAAAGGCGGATTTATGACTTTGACCGCAGTTGTTCGTCAACTTGGAGTTTCTATTTAAGTCTGTGTGGGTCACAAATCAGCTGATAGTTCAAAGACATTCCTCTCACCTAGCGGTCCAGGGAGAATGCATTCGGACAATGAGGGAAGAACTTTAACTCAGTCGATGGACATCCACTAACCGTGTCACTTCATTGCCCTCCAGCCAGAGGAAGGGATGGCTCCCTTAGTGGCCGGCATCAAGAAAAATGTGTTTATTTTTAAATTTTATTCAAGAATTATTTTTCAGAATGTCAAAAAGACACAATTTTTTTTCGAAATTTTGACAATAATTTTTTTTGTGGGATTTTACGGCTCGTCCACATCGGGGTCATTAGAGCCCTAAACTTCTGTTCAGGTAGGGAAAATGCAGTTACGCACTAAGGAGAACCAACACGACTCTCCCCGCGTGTGGGACTCGTCGAATAAATCAACCATACCTACTAAAAACCCTATGAATTACAACATACCAAAACATATCTCAAAACATATATCATTACATCAAAACATTACAACACGGAAAATGAAAAATAAGTCCTCGCAACCTACTAGCGTCGGGATCGAAAAGAACAAGAGGTCACCAAGGAAGGTCAGGAAAGGAAAAGGAAGGAGTCTTGCACAAGTAAGTGGAAGTAATGCCAGACTCATCTCGGGGTCCCGCGTTTGCCAAACACGTACTTACTAGATGTAAGTCCCCTGATAGGTTTTGTCAATAATATAATAACTTTTCAACTATAGAATGAAGAATTAGGTATAAATAAACAATTTCAAAAAACTCAGCGGTAAAAATGAAATAACTTTGATCTTATTTAGAGAAAATATATAATAGTAATATAAGTGCAATTTTTATCATTTTGACATGAAGATATTCCACTAAATATTTATATTGAAAATTATTGTGTCTGAGTATTCTTTCAACTACCTTTATGCACATAATACTAGCAGGCAAACACTACCGATCCATCGCACACATTTGGTATTTACAAGATATAGAAGGTAAAAAATTAAACGAAGTAAACCAAAACTATTTCATAGTGCTAGGTTAACCAATACACCACTCAGTTATGTAGACAGTTTATGTTAGTAAATATGAATAAATACAGACTAAAATTGATGGTACTTGTGAGTACAGTTATACAACAAAGAGTTCCAAACTACTCTTTCCCATGAAAAGGAATTTTAATGACGCGCATTTGTTTCCTCTTTGTAATGTTTGCCAGCTAATCAAAACAGTTTTGGACAAATTGTTATCAAGTTTCATATTTCACCTGTTGTTATAAAATTGATTACGAATTAATATCGTGAACTACAATACTCTCCAAATTTATTTGTGACAATGTCAGTATTTTTATTCGATATGTTTGAATAACACCATACAAATATATGAAAATAATTTTCCGGTTATATACATATTTTTCCGGGTTTTTCTCCGATTTTCCTTCGGGTAGAGGCGGATTTTTTTATAGATTCGATAGGCTCCTGTCTAGGGGCGGCATCTATTGAAATAGTAAACCTCGAATTCAGTGTTATTTAATAGTTACGATTTATCATCAATACTTCTCGAATAACCTATAATTTGATAATAATAAGTACTCGCGAAATTACTTTCTTGTGTTTTATTAAATACTAATTTGTTGGTATTATGTCCATATTATAACACGCTCCGAACAATTTTTATTGTTAAGACTGTGCTGAAATGATAAATCCTCCTCTGCTTTAGGGTTCTTGATCGGAATTGATGGGATAGTTCCTTGCTTGCTTCCGGAGAGTAAATTAGTTTATTGTCCTCCTCGTGGTCATACGCAGTTTGTAAATGCTTTTTTGACAAATTTTATCTTTATTTATTTCAATATACCAGGATGAATTTGATACAACATTTCAATCAAGCTTCACAGGGAAATACAAGGTAAAACATGAAGTAAAAAAATTCGTCGATCCTCTTTTTTACACATTTGAACTACAAGGAATCAAAAGTTGATTTGAAAACAAGGCAAAAAATTCCAAACATAAAACAAAGTGCACTTTTCTAGAAAATTATAATTATAGTTATATTATTATGGAATTACAGAGATATGATTATGGAATTATAAGGACGACACGTGGCGTAGTGCCTATCGCACTCGCCTTCTTCCTCTGGTTCAAACCCGGTCCAATCCAAGTACAATTCGAGGTGGTGGACGAAGCGGTGTTTGCGGCAAGTTTCCCCTACCTATCATTCCACCTCAACATTCACTCATCATCATTCACCCCCATATCATTCATCATTCATTAATCACACGCCCCCGGGGAGGTACGACAGGAAGGGCATCCGGAAATTCCCCAGCCAGCCAAATCAAGTGCCCCCCCCCATCTAGCACGGGATTAATAAGGGCGAAGAAGGAGAATGGAATTATAAAATTACAGTCATAAAAGGTCTATACCAGCTTTGTTAAATTGGAGAGTTCTTTATAACAGAAATTCATTGATATGTAGATTTATTGAAATGTTATATATATTTTTTAATCCAAAGTCTTAACATAAGAAATAATATATTGCGTATAAGTATCCGCCTCGAATATCTGTGCGTTATTGCTAATATTTTTAACGTTTTTCATCGTTCTCTCATGCAACACTTATCATTCTCTCATGAATGTTTTCTACATAAGCAGACAATTTTAAAATGTGACAAAATCACAAAAAATCTACTCTTTTAAAGCTGTTATTGGAGGTTTAAATCCGTCATAAAAAACAGGTAGAAATTATAAAATATACCAATTGAACCTGGTTGAACCTCCCATGACACTCGGTCGGATCCTTAGGAGCACGATTGTGGTAACACCGCATGGTTATTTCAGGCAGATTGCCGCAAAGTGCAGCGTCGTGGACTGGGCTGATATAAACATTCATCAAGATAAAAAACTATAAACTTCGCCATATATTTGCAATAATTATTACATAATATTCCATCGGTAATGAAAACGCAACCAAAAACGCTTTTCTATGACGTTCCACTCCGCCAAAAAAGGTCTATCAGAAAATTAAAAACAAATACTTCTTCATATAATATAAAATTATGAAATTCATTACATACATAGAAAACAATATTGTTTATCACATATATAAATTAGATGTGGCATTGAAAGAAGAAATTGTTAAACATAATTTCTTCTTGAAATACGTCTCAAGTTAGGTGCTCTTTGCATTCACAGTTTAATAGAAAATATAATTACTCATTAAATAAAATTATTTAATATCATTATATCCAGATAAAATTATACAAAAATAATACGTTGCTTTTCCTAAAGGACGTTTGTTACCATGTTAGTCCAATCAATGAATGATTATAGAGGGTATTGAAGAAGGTAGTTTTTTTTTTCATCGGGGATGCGTTGGGATACTAAAAGTCCTGATGTTTACACCTTACGCTAGGGGTGGGAGTGGGGGTGGAAACATCCCGCTTTTTGTTTTTTCGCTTCTATCTCGCTTACAGTGGGTCATACAAAAAAACTACTCTTATCAAAATGATGCAACATCTATCAACATCTATCACAAGTAAAATGATGAATATTCCATAGAAGAAAAATGCTGCTTGTCTTTCAAATTGGATGAATTAGGTAAGGAACAAAAACAGATTTTTTTAATTGCTACAACTCTGGCCCAGGTAAAGATAAATTAGTGAACCTAAAGATCACTTTAAAGGTAATTTAACGCTCTACAACGTTTATTGTTTATTGTAAAAAAAGGATTCAGCAGTTGGAAGCAAACATTTGACCAAACAAGTAAGGAGAAATTTTTTTTTTTAATGATGGTTTTATTTTGCAGATATCTAAAAAACTATAATGAATATAGACAAACGTAATAGAAACAATATTATTAAAAAATTTAATAAGCTTTCATTTTGCTAAGAGTAGTTTTTTTTGTACGACCCACTGTTAACGAGATAGGAGCGAAAGAACAAAAAGCGGGATATTTCCACCCCCACTCCCACCCCTAGCGTAAGGTGTAAACATCAAGACCTTTACTATGTTTACCTCCTAATTACTCCCAACACATCCCCGATGAAAAGAAAACTACTCTCTTCCAAACCCTCTATACCCTTTTTTGAGCATTCATTGACTGGACTGTTATTAAGCTTCAAAATCGAGTGCTCATAATTTCCGATTTTTCTTACATTTCTTCCTTTATCCCTTTAACTTCTATATGTTTTCTATCATGATCGTGTACTCAAGCGACATTGGGAGTGCAACTAATTATTTTACGACAAGAAAATTATGTATCTTGAAGTCGACTTTAGCCTTGGTGAATAATTTTAGAATATTTTTAGATACAATCTTTTCCCATCCCTCTCCTATGTTTGGTAGGAATCTTACGTTCACAGAATTTTTGACAGATGGACAGTCATCATTGTATCAAGTTTGTGAAAATTACTGCTGACATTGCAGAGCTGTTGTGGAACCTGCATGCCTACATCGATTTTCATGTGCTAGAAATATTTTACGTTTAGCATATGTTTACATTTTTTGTGTCGCACTTCATGAATTAAGTGACATTTTAGAATTGTTGTCTCCTTATTACTAGGTGCCGATCTTAATTCGTGAGATATAGTGAAAATTCAAAAATTACATTTCATCCTTATCTTTAAATCAGAATACCGAGTCACCTTTTCATCACCTATTATTTTATTTTCAGATATTTGAATTTCCAACGTTTACGTACAAAAACCATGATGATATCTCAATTAGTTCGCAAGATATAAAGAGCAAATTCGAAGAATCACTTCCACCAAATTCTTACCACTGAATATATCAAGTTTTCATTTTTGAAACAAATGCATTTTCAAAAGCACTTCAACTTTATTCAGATTATTTTTCATTTAATACATTTGCTTTAACACAACGTTTCGACTCCGTTTCAAGACATCATTGTATTAGCGTATTAGCAAATAAAATCTTTAATAGCATTTCCCCACGTTCATCAATGAGCCATCAGTCACAGTCAGGGTAACGCCGCAAGTGTACATCGCAAAAACATATTTGATTCCCTTATGTTTCTGTGTTGAGAATGCATTAATAATGGGTTTTATTTGCAATGTTTTACATAAAGAAAATGTAGAACTAAGGTGGGATATTTTGAAGCTTGTCATCTCATATTTCCTTACACTATATAAACTGTTAAAAATGCTATCCAAAGACTATATAAACTATTAAAAGTGAACTTGTATTAATTTATTTTTATTATAATAAAGATGTCTAGAGTACCTTTTTATAATGATGTACATAAATTTTATGAAACATTGTTGGCACTTCAGCTGAAATTAAAGGTTAATTTTGACAACTAAGAGAGTGGGATTATTTATCCCTGGTTAGCGATAAAACATAAGATGTAGAAAGAGGGGAAACAAGTCAGAAGCGAGGAAATTCTCTGGCTTCACCCTTCTAACCTTGTTTGTATGTAAGTGAGGAAGAAAAAATACCGAAATTTCTTTTCGAGCGACATAGGACTAACAATGTGATGGCCGATTCGTCACTAAGGTTAACCAACGCTGTTTGAAGTCATAAAATCTGTGAAACCTCGACATTGGAGGGAACCTTGTCGTAGTTTGTATACGCAGCCAGCTGTTTCCTCAGAAAGAGTACCTCGACTGAAAGGCACGCGCCAGTACACGGGAACAATCCCTCAGTTGGCGCCTCCAAAACTATGAACTGCCTCAAAAGGTTGAACAGTCCATCGTCTCCCTGTAGAATGGCCTTACACTTAACGAACTATCCGGAGAGAATGTCCTTCCTCACAATACTCTTACGACGCTAAGACGACTTGTGACAGGTTTAAGTACAAATGCACTTGAGAGATAATAAGATTATGAGTTCGAAACTGGGGTGGAAAGTAAGACTCATCCGGTATATACAATGCAATACATTTCTCAATGTTCTTATTGTGACGTTAAGTTTCTGTTAAAACGTATACATAAAATATTATTTCTAAATAATTTTAGTGGTAACGGCTTTGAAGACTGAGCAATAGAAATAATATGTTAAGTAATGATAGAAGTTGAGCGCAAACAATGCGGAAAAGAAAGTGAACAATAAATCACCCTCGCGTGAGATGTTTCCAAACATGAAAGATTAAATACCAAATGTAATAGCTATATTAAATAAATAATTTATTTGAATACACAAAAGAATTTCGTTGTACTAAGTCTGAAGGGTTTTTTATTTTCTTTGAAAGAATTTCTTTTCCAACCTTTTCTGCAACACTACCTAAAGTAAACGTACCACCAAATCCGATCCGACCTCCCAAGGAGTAAAAATCCGTCAAACCTCGACATTTCCTCGGAGCCCACTCTCTTGTTCTTTAACAACAGACAGCTGTTTCTGGCAACAGCGAAAGCTCGCGGAGCGCACCTAGCAACACGGCGGTATCTGCTGGCACGCGCACAGGGTTGCTTTCGAACAAAACGCGGCGCCGTCCGCTGTGTGTCGATAGACTCGTATGAATAGAGCCACTCCATCGACCAACAGTGGGCACTCCTAGCACTTTATCCTTGCGCTACGGACCGCGACGGAGGCAAAGGTGGCGGTGGCCCATTGCCTGATTGCACAGACTGAGGCGAAAATGGTCAATGGTGATGACTGCGAAGAGTCGAAGAAGGTTTTAGGCAGATGTGGAGACAGAGGTAAAAGTGGTGGCAGAGAATGAAGAAGTAATTGTGTAGTAAATGAATTTTAAACTTAAGAATTTTTCTCTTGCTTTGACAAATGATTACAAGTCGTCAAATAAAAAATTACTAACAGCCGTCTACTAGGAAAGAAGTTAGGGATAGTAGGTGAAAATTTTGGGAGAGGTGGTAGCGAATGGAGGATTTCACCTGTAGATCCCTTCACACCTTAATCATACTTATCCATTTCTTATTATTGAGTAAAACATTACAGAGTTGAAATATTGAAAATACTGACAATTTTCATAGTGCTGTTGGATTTTGCTTTTATCGATGTCCAATATTTTTCTTTATACGTTAAAATATACAATGAATTTTCGATTAAATTTTTGATCGAGCGTGTGATGAATAATGTCAGAAAATAATAATTATAATAATAATAAAGTCAAAAGAGGATTCAACAACAAAGAGCAATAAGAACTGGAAGCACAAAAATGAGAGTACAAATTGAAAAAGGCGTATTTAGTGCAAAAAGGATCAATTCTTTTTTGCCTCTCAAAGGTGCATTTGCAAAGATAAACTTAGTTCTGTAGATAATGAATCACGCGAATGGTCTAGATAGAGTATATACATATTAAATAACATACACTAATTTTAATGTATTAATACGTAACTTAATATCACGTTTTTCTCAATTACTAAATAAAATCTTAAATCAATTTTTCAGTTTATAAATTTCAAACTGGAAGATGTATGTAGCGTAACATGAACAAGTAAATTCCACAAAACACAGCCATAAATTCCACCAAAAAAAAAATTATCTAACTTATTTTCAAGCTTTCTAGCTTAGTTGTGAGAAACATTATCTTTTAAAATGCATTCAACACCTAGTTTTGTAATGACAAATATCATGAAGAAAATTTCTCGAAGATGTCTTGAAATCTTTCAAATTCGATTTGTTTCAGATATAATGATGATCTTCTAGGTATAGATTGATTTACTTATTTTATCATATTATTTTCATCATTAATTTCTTGTTACATTAATTACTTCTTATTTAGTGTAGACGAATTTTCCCGTAAAAAAATATATCTTTATATTTCGTAGACAGCCAATATAGTATTTTTCTGAACAGAAACTCTGATATTAAGAGATATATTTATTAAGTTGATTTGATAAACGTGAATATTCTCAACATAGACATTATCTACATATTGCATAACATTTTTGCTTTAATCTTAATAGACAGCAAATAAAAATATATGCCAATTTTCATGAATTTATTAATGGATAAAATTTTAGGTCCCACTATAAGAGAACTAATTAGAATTAATACTTTAAAATCTTGTGTATAATTAAACTAACTCTGATCTCTGTTGCCTAGGATTCAATAGCCTCAGTCACGCGTGCCACCTCCATCTTCGATTTTCGCCTTTACGTTGCACCGCCCCCATCACCCTCAAGTTCCTTGTGAGGGTGAATGAATGAAAAAGGTGCATTGAAGACGAAAGGAAGGTCGTAGTCGCGAGCGGCGTCCTGCAAGAAGAGAAGACACCTTGCAACCCCCAGGAGACAAAGGTCGCCGCCGCACCGCCGCCGGCGAGGGGTAGCTCGCCACAGAAGGAGGGGAAGGGAAAGGCACTTGAGACGGCAGCGGGGGAGGAGGAGCAGGGGGAGGCTGTGGCAAATGCGTCTACGTAGGACATAAGCAACGGCAATGCAGGTGGAGGAGACAACGCGAGGTGGCTGTGGGGGAGAAGAGGAAAAGACGGACCGGTGCCGAGGGAGCCTCGGATGGATACCTTCAAGGTGGAAAGCAGAATTTGGCTAGGTGTATGGTTCAAGGGGAGCTGATACAGGAGAACCAGGTGGCAAGGAGAGGGAGGCTGGTGGCCGCAGACCGTTGCATCTGAGGACTTGTCTCGCAGCTACTCTCAGATCTAATCAATCACGTGCGAGATGACTTATCACGATGCTACAATTTTATCAGTGATGGACCATATCTCGCATATTTCGTTACGGAAATTTTGTAGTAACTCTTCCGTGGTCACAAATCGTTCAACTCATATAATAAAATAAGTTATCCTGAAGCAGAGTATTCGTCCGACACACTTATCCTATGCTTTTTTCTCCGGCATAACTGTTGCTGCCACATCGGAGAGAAGTAATTTTTACAAGATTTAAAAAAAGGAAATCAATGAATAATAGAATGTTAGTATGTTGTGAAGAAAAATAATGACATTCGTTCTTTCTTAGTATGTTAGAAAAACACTTGCAAATGTTTTATTTTCTATAAACATGAGTGTACGAAGAAACAACATAAATACAAAGAAATACATAAGGTGAAAAATAAATGTGTTTGAATATGAATTAGAAAACTGAATGGTGACGAACGAATCTTTAATAATTTTTTTTAAAGATCGAACATAGTCTTGGAGAAGATTATTTGCGACTTTCATTCATCTTTTGTGGTCTTGAGGAAATATAATAGAAAAACATTATGATTCTTGTGAGTCTGTTTTATTTTGAAAATAAATAATAATAATGCCAATACGTTGCTGAGAATTTGCCAGTCACTTGAATAGCGGAACGACTATTTTTTATTTATTAAACTAGAAAATTTCACGAAGTAAAATCATACAGAGGTAAATTAATTACCTATACACAGACCTTCTTCAAAAAATCTTACATACTAGAAGTTACTTCCGTCCGAATTTAAGGGGAGCTAGCTAGAAAGAAGGTGTGAGATGCCCTAATCTTAAAGAACTAGCGGCAGGAGAAAAGGTGTAATGACAGCTTCATTCTCAGCATTGACAGGCATAGCTTTTATTACCCAACTCACCCAGAGTGCGACGAGTGGCGGAGTGGAGCGTCCGGCGACGAGACAGCAATACTGACGGAGCGCATGGCGAGTCTTGTGCAATATTGTGAAGTTGTGACTTGGATAAATATAGCGCCAGAAATGAGGTTCGATAGAGACAGTTGATGTCAATTGAGGCCGTAAAGGAAACGAAGTAGGAAGAATTCGGATGAGACCGTGAAAGTCTATTCTGACCGAGA